>CP025651.1:1747407-1933082 GCA_003576665.1 Ipomoea trifida
TTTTTTTTTTTTTTTTTTTTTTTGCAATACAATATGGAGGGGGAAACCCCAGGCTGATGTCTCTTAAACAAAGCAGCCTACACCGTCTCAAGAATGAGACGATCACAAACAACCCCTAGTTGATCATTATACACAAAGTTAATGCATCCGGGAGGGGGTAGTAGTGTGTATGTATGTATGTATATATATATATATATATATATATATATATATATATATATATATATATATATATATATATATATATATATATATATATATTTTAAGTGTGAACGATAGGTAATCCTTGGTCAAATTTTTTTCCTATTTTCTTGGATCATCACTGTTGCAATTTGGAGCCGCAATATCTTCATCATATTAGCGTGTTCGTCCGTAAAAAGTGATCAGTATATTTTTTTTATTTGTTCTTTTGAGTATTATGTTGCCTATGTTTGGACGTTGGTGTATATATACAAATGTCTGGGTATTAGGATTGTTAATAGAATCATAACACCTATCTATTGAATATAATATTATTTTGAAGTACCCTTAAAATTTTATATTAATTTATAAAGCTAAAAAAATTTAAATTCAATGCAACACGCTGGAATAAATTTACTCCCTAAGTTCTTAACAAAATGAGAAAGTTAATTAGTTCTTCATGTTATAGTTTCATTAAAGCCATAAGTAATAAATTTATCACTTTAAAATTAAGAGACTAAATTTACCCTGCATATGAGATTCAATTGATAGAATAGAAGTGTCATTTTCACTTTATTCAAAGTTGAACAAGTCAAGTAAAAGCATCTTGATCTTCTTCAATTCTTTCCCCATAATTTCCACGAATTGCCTTCAATGCACCATCTTCTTCATCACCTAGCTAGCTAGCTTCCTCATAATTTCCACCAGATACCTATCACAATGTTCTTCTAGCTTCCTAATAATTTCATTTTAATTTATGAGAAAGTTACATTTTTAGTCTTTGAGTTATATGGAAATAGTAGACGTATACAATTCTTGTACTATATATAGACATCAATGTTGCAAAAATCCCGCATAGGAGCCGATTAATCCCTGCCTAGGCGCTAGGCGTCAATTGACCACCTAGCGTATCACCTTAAATGGTAGTCTAGGCGGCGGGCCGGCTAGGCGTCCGCCTAGGCCGCCTAAACACCGCCTAAGCCTCCTAGGCGCCGACTAGACCTCCTAGGCACCGACTAGGCCGCCTAGTTGGGCAATTAGCTATTGTTCATCTTTTTTTAATGAGTTATTTCACTCAAAACAACATTGTTTTGAACGAAATAACCCTAAATTGTACAAACTCTAGATATCTTTTAGGTTAATACTTAATATTTTAGTATTAACTTTTAAAGTATTATATAATTTATAATTATTAGTCTTTAAAAAATTGAAAATACTTTAACAAAATTTTAAAAAATAAAAAGTAAACTAAAAAAAATATACTGGCGCCTAGGCACCGATTAAGCCTCACCTAGGTGTCCTAGGCGCTAGGCGCTCCCCGAGCGCCCAAGGAGCGCCTAGCGATTTTTTCAACTATGATGGACATCATCACTTTTAATTCTCGAATTGTTAGCAAATTAAAGTAGCATTTTAGGCCAAGACTTTGTGGTCTAGTGACACCAAGTTACACTCCCATATGGGAGGTGTAGGTTTGAGCCTCAATGGAAGCAGTGTTGACTCTTTAAACATACACTGCATTGTAACAGAGTCAGTAGTACTCAAAAAGTAGCATTTTTATCCTCTCAGTTTATAGTATTTCATCTTCTATTCCTTTTTTTTCCCTCCAAATTGTACTCTTAAATCCACGACTTAATAATGATGTTACTTTTTACATCTCTTGCCAGTAATAAATAGTGGATTTTGTGTACAACTTATGGAAAAGAATAGAATGCGGTATTTCATTACAAGCTCTAATTAACTAAGAATTTTAAGAAGTAAGAATGATGATGCTTATAACACATAAATTGAGCATGCTATTACACATAACCTGCAGAAAAAAAGTAATTTGAAACAAAATGAGTAATTATTTTTAGAGTGTTCTTAACCCTTAAAAAAAATCAATTTGCAATTTAAAGAACATAAATTATTGAACAATTGGTGAAGAATACTACAGTGCGCGCGTACAAAAATATTACTCCGTATTAAAAAGCTACAGATTTAATGGACAATGACTTAACCAGAGACTAAGTCATAGATGATAAAGCCATGAATGATAAGGGAAAAGAGGAAAAAGAGAGAACAACTCAAATAATAAAGACCAAGTTGCAGGTGACTGGTGTTAGATAAAAGACAACATCAACTATTAAGTCGCATATGGTGATATATGAAAGAGACAACAACGTGACTCAACCAGAGACCTAGCTTTATTTGGCATGTCAGGCTAAAAGGCTAATTGAAAACTGAAAATTAAAAATTTTTAAAAAAATTATTAATTAGAACCAAGTTGAAATCTATAAACTATATGAATGGATGAGATGAAATATAAGGTTTTACAAAGGAGGAAATGTGGGGGGNGGGGGGGGGAAGGAAGAAATGTATGCATAACTTCCAACAAAAAAATGAGAAAAAAGGACGGGAAGCCGTAGATTTTAATTAAACTGTTAGGTTGCGGCTTGAGTTCAGCATCTTATCACAGAAATATGGTACTAATTGCTACAGAAGTATAAAAATAAAGTTGCAACATCACTACTAGCTAAGATTTTTGCATAAGAGCAACCTCATTAGTTGGTTTTTAAGTGTGTTTTTTCAAGCTAGAATGACAAGGAAAGAGAAAATAGGAGGGAGGGAAAAACGAGAAAAAAAAAATCGAAAAAGAACCTTTCACCCGCCCAGGTGGTGTGAGTGTGCTAGACACGGCGTAGTGCTAAGCATGCGTAAGTTGCACATTTCTTTCCTCCATTTTCTTGGGACCAATAAAAAATTAAATTTACAGTAGAAAAAACACCAAAAAACTCATGCTCCCATTTGCTCAAAAATCATGTAATCATTTTTTTTTTTTTTTACAAAACTTGCCAAAAAAATCATAAATTGCCTTACTCTAATAGTAAGTCAAGTAAACAGGTCTTGGTCTTCCTTTCCCTTAATTTCCGCAACTTGACTTCTATTCCATCTTCTTCAACTAATTGCCAACTTGCCATCATGTTTCCTAGCTCCTTGATAGGATCACTATTATTGACAAAATTACATTTTTAGTCTCTTTTTACTACTTTCATGTATTATAGCTAGGCATGTTTGTTTTTCTAATTTTTTAAAAGCAAAAACTTAATTCATTAAATCACTCGCAAGACAGTTTACAAGAAAAAATGAGGGAGATCAAACCACGTACCCCGCAATCTGTAATAGAAAAGGCCTCCCTCACAACATTGTGAGTAGCACAGTTCGCAGATTGCTTAACAAAACAAAAGTCAACATCGCCAATCATGCTATAGGGGTTCAATAGCTTTATATATATATATATATATATATATATATATATATATATATATATATATATATATTTTAATATTAATAATGAGATATGTACTTTATAATGTGTTTTCTATTTAAATTATTTTATCAAATTAATTATGTTTTATATTTTGTTATGAATATTTTTATAAAGTTTTGATGCGTTTTATTTTTCGCTTATATCCAATAATATTTATCATTATATTTCTAAAGTGTTTTTTTTTAACCATCTCTTTTATTTTTATATTTCGTCCCCCTGAAAGATTTCTGGCTCCGTACCTTGTATAGCCGGTGTCACCACGTATGGATAGGATTTCAGCCTACTCATGGCTTATATAAGAGTTAGGATGCATGTAAAATGTTAGCTGACCGTAATTTCTATTCATCAATATTTAAGTGAAAATTTATGACTTCGTTTATCTTTACAAAAAGTGAACCATATAACTTTACATACATTTACCCCCAAAAAAAAGAGAATATTTTAACACTAAAACTTCAATCAATTGTTTCTTCAATCAAATTTCTTTTGTTATAATGTTATAAATATGTCATACTAAATTTATGTCGGACTAGCCATTACTAAACATCTAGTGAAGAAACTGTTGTAGCCTACATTGGCAACTCATAGATTGAGTCTCACTAGCAACAGTGAGTGAGGGGTCTCTAACTTTTTGAGAAGAAAGAAACTGTTGTATTATTTAAATTGAAAACTTCATAATTTTTTTTTGAAAATCGAAAACTTCATAATTAGTTACATGAATTATGAAAAGTATAATAAAGCTATATAGTTTTACATTCTAAACTACACATAAAGCAACTCTCCTACACCATGAGAGAGGTGTGCTTGAATATAATTAACACACACAAAGATAATCCAAACCGATTTTTGGCAAGTTTTGACACCTGAAATAGTAAAATTTAATCTATATGAAACCTGATTCATTTTCCAATATTTCCATGGTCGAGGCAAGATGGGGATTAGATGCTCTAATGGCATCCAACTCCGCAGCCACTTCTTTCATTGTAGGCCTTTTCTTCCCATTATAGTTCAAACAACGTTGTGCAAGCCAAGCAACTGCCATAACATCTTCCTTTTTCCCATGCTCTGAAACTTTCAGGTCAAGAATCTCCCAAAGACTTTTCTCTTCCATGCACAATAGGAAACGTGTTACCAAGCTCCGATCCTCGTCATCATCAACTTCAAATGAAATTGGCTTTTGTCCCGTCAGGAGCTCAGCAAGGACTACTCCGAAGCTATAAACATCACTTTTATCTGTGAATTGACTGGATTGAAAATATTCGGGATCCAAGTATCCAAAAGTCCCCTTAACTATTGTAGTCAAGTGAGTTTGGTCAATTGAAATAGACCTTGATGTTCCAAAATCTGAAACTTTAGCTCGAAATTTCTCGTCCAGAAGGATATTACTGGACTTGATGTCTCTATGGTATATAGGAATTGATGAGGCGGAGTGGAGATATGCTAAAGCACTAGCTACCTCTGATGCAATCCTGAGGCGAATATCCCACGAAAGTGGAATGAGCTCGTCGCCAAAATTGTTATGGATAAGGCTCAAAAGTGTCCCATTTGGTATAAATTCATAAACTAAAATGGGAACTTCCGTCTCTAAACAACACCCCAGTAGTTTAACAACATTCCTATGATTTATTTGAGAAAGAATGACAACCTCGTTGATGAATGGCTCCAACTGGTTCTCGTCCACGGCTTGCGATTTCTTAATTGCAACGATTTGTCCATCAATTAACATTCCTTTGTACACGGTGCCTTGCCCACCTCGGCCTACAATTCTATTGGCATTGAAATGATCAGTGGCCTTATCTAACTCACTTGCAGTGAAAATCTTAGCTTTCTCTATAGTCCCGTCTTTAGCTAAGAGTTGTTGTTGTAAAAGGAGACCTCCATTACGCTTGAAGAACCTCTGCCTCTGTTTCTTCATCTTTCTCTTCTTGATGGCTTTACGGAGGATGAAACAACCCCATACTAACATCAAAATTCCAAAACTTCCACTAACACCTGAGAAATTTATAATTATTAGACTACAATAAGTTAATAGTACTAAAAAAAAAAAGTTAATTAGCAAAAAGGGCTAGCCTCCTTTGAGATGAGTCGGGCTAAGATGGTAAAATAATACTCATGATAGAAAATGTAATATGTTTGAAAAAAAAAATATACGTAATACTTTTAAATGAAAATATACTCCGTAATATTTATGGATTGACAAATTATTTAAAAGAAACATATGTAATACTAATAACGAATAAATTGATTGATTGATACTTATAAGAGAAGTGTAATACTTATGATAGAAAATGTGATGTTATGAAAAATGTAATACTTACAAAGGAAACTGTTATATTATGCAAGTTTTGCAGAATTATATATTTGAGACTATACGTATATAAATTCAACTAACTAACCAATAATAGTAGATAGTTCCTTGACGGTGAGCTTACGACCACCTGCATGAGATGGAAGCATATTTTTAATTAGTTGTGATTAAACAAAAATTGTGCTAATTAAATTGATTCCACCTGAATGACATGTCATTATTATATATTGATGAGTATAAACACAGTATCTAGATTTAGAATGATTTATCATCACTGCTCACATTTACCTTCAAAACTTCAAAATTAATCAGAGGAGAGTAGACACACACACACACACACACACACACACACACACACACACACACACACACACACACACACACACACATATATATATATATATAAATTGAGTTCTCGTGCGGTTGATCTTCTCAAGTGCGGTTGTGCAATTGCTTTAGGTGCTTAATTTTTCTTCTTAAGATGCGTGCGTAGTTTGAATGCTTAAGGTGCGTCAATGTTGAAACTTAAGTGAGTGAACTTAAAGTTTAAGATGCGTGGCCCTTCATAAGGTACGCTATTTTTTCCTTCTTAAGGTGCGTTATTTTTTCCTTCTTAAGATGCGTGATTTGTATGCTTAAGGTGCGCGAGTTGTTGAGACTTAAGATATGCCACTTTAAAACCTTAGGGGTGTGGTTAACTAGTTTGTGTTCATAAGGTGCGTGGTTTATGTACTTAAGGTGCGTCAGCCTAAAGCTTTAAGTGCGCATGGTTTGTGTTTTAAAGTACTTTCTTTGTGTTCTTAAGGTGCGTGATTAGTGTATTTAAGGTGCGTCATTATAATGCTTAAGGTGCGTAATCGCACAACTACTGCACGGGAACCCTTCTCCGCACCTGAATATATAAAATCATGAGACTAACACCTTCCTTTAAGACTGTGACTCTGTGATGAGACACAACATGCATGCACATAATTTAATATAGGAATACACACAGATTAGAGTGTGTGTAATTTAACCAACATACTCTTGTAAACTGCGTCCTAGTCTCACGGGAAGATATATTGCCTTAGAAATATTAGCATATATATAGAGAGAGTATAGATTAGTGGCGTACCATGACATCCATTTGCAATTAATGGGTTCCCTATCTTAGGATATGGGCAGAAACAATAATAATCCGTGTAAGACCCATCAGACTCTATGTTTTGGTGGCAGTAGTCTGAGGGGGCGGATGGAGGCAAGTGTGGGATGGTCCACTTCCACACGACCGGAACAACTAGCTCTTCTTGCCGGCGGCTGCCCGGAAAGCTTTTTGGGAACCAATCTCGATAAGCAAAGAAGGCATAGCTGCAGGCATTGAGGGCGGCCGAGTTTGTGAAGTTAACTTGGTATGTTTTTATATCATCGTAGTATGCGTTAAGCTGGATTTGACAACAGTTTTTGCCGTAGCAAAGATGTTGACGTTCCGTGAATTCGCCACACAACGAGGTGCATCCGCCTAGTATATCGTAGCCAGGCGAAGTGAGAAGAGCGTTGCCACAACCTAAAAGCATGAACTTGTTGTAATTGTAAGAGTAAAAGAATGGGGTTTGGGATAATTTGGTATCGGGAATTATGGTGATATTGCTTCCATCTGTGAACCGGGTGGTAGTTTGGCAGACGGGAGAGATGGATTGTTTTAGTATTATTGCCTGACTCTCAAAGGAAATGCCCAGAATCTCTCTTATGTTATTGCCATTAGAAAAGGAGCTCAAATATGGCTTCTCCACACCATCTGAGGATTTGGTGCAATTTATGAGGAACCACTCGTTCAGATAGCAATCTTTGTTGTGCCCAATTCCGAACGGGTAGTAGATGCTAACGTTGCCGCACTTGTTTGGACAGCCCTTTGGAACCATAGATATCCCATCTTGCTTATACTGATATGCCTCATCAGTCATATTATCTATATCTGCCAAAGTGAGCATCATTGTGAAGCTCATCATCACCATAGCCACCGCTACTATTTCTTTTCTAGGGGACATCATTTTCTTTTCTTTTCTTTTCTTGTGTACATCTTAGAACGTATCCCATGAATATTTATTAGGGAGCTAGTGAGCAATTAGTCCATGTTTACTTTTCTCCAATATAACTCCTATGAATGATCGGTTATTTGCTTACCTGCAGTCAAACTTAAAATAATATTATATATGTAGCATCTTTGATCGGCCGGCCATCCTTAATTGGATGATTAATTGACTACCGCTCCATAAAAAAATAATTATGATAATTTATTCCAAGAAAAATAACAATTTTTTATTTTCCTTAAGCAAATAGTTAATCCATTCTTTCTATTATATTATACGAGTTGCTATGTTTGATCCTTGAGATGTCAAGATCACGCTGTGTTGAAATTAATTAGTCATCTATATAACAAAAAATGTTAATTTTAGCTGTTAAACACTCAAAATCTTTAATCTTTAAGATTACTTTTTATATATCTAAAGCATTATTTTCCCTACTAAAAATAATTATTATGGTGTCAAGTGCCTAGAAAGAACCCGCAAAATATAGTATAACTCCAATGTTGTGACTATCAGAACTGCATCTTGTCTCCTTGCTTACAATTTACTATCTGACAATTAATTGAACTACTTGTATGAACACATTTTAATTTATCTATTTACACCACTATTTAAGTAAAAGTTGAATGCTTTTCTTTGTGATAAGTAATAGACCACAATTGTTGACATTATAAACAAATACGCAGTATTTAAATAGAATTATTGACAAAATTCATACCAAATCTTCTTGAGAAGGCTGCTACCGTTTTATTTTTTTAATCTCCTAGCTTCTTGTTATGACCGCTATCCCTTCTTTAAAAGACTTCTGAAAAAAAAAAAAAAAAAAAAAAAGAGTAAACTGTAATTTTAGTCTTGTGACTATTGAGGTATTGTTAATTGCAATCCACGACTTTTAAATGGTAAATTTAGTACCTTAATTATTTAATTTTTTTTTATCAATTTTGATCACCCCGACCAAATTGTTGGCCAAATCTCACTAAAAAATTTTAATTAGTCAATTAATTTTTAATCTAAGGGCAATTTCATCTTTTCACCATCATCTCCTCCATCTCTGCCAGCATTCCATCGTCAACCTCAGTGGTGTCATCAAGTCAAACGATAAACCATTATCGCAAAGCCCGGGGCATCAATTCTTCTTTTAGTAATATTTAAGTAGAATTTATGAATTCTCTATATGAAAAATTGGAAAGTAGACCACCAAACTTCCCATGGACTGGGCCTTCAGCTTTCTTGTACTGCGCCTATTGTTTTAATTTATTATTTTTTGCTCGCAGCATTTTGACTTTTCTATATACATCACTATTTGAGTAAAAGTTGAAGGCATTTCTTTATGATGAGTTATTGACCACAACACAAGATCTCCATTACGACGCTTGAAAAACTTTTGCCTTAGTCTCCTAAAATATAAAAATAAAAACAAAAATAAAAATTTTCTTATCCATCTTCGTCCATGAAAATTGTGCACTAATATGAGCCATCCACGTTAACAATAGTAAATATTTGATAGTAAAAAACTGTTACATTTAATAACACTAAAGTATCATTTTAATTAGATTACGGTTTCATTTAACAATATAATATACGTTGTTGAATGAATTCTATTTTTTATTTTCATCTTTCACACACAATAGTTTCATTTTAATAACACTAAAATATCATTTTAATTATATTACAATTTCATTTGACAACAACTATATATTGTTCATTCTTAATAAGGAACGACATTTTTCCTAAACTTGGCAATAAGCATATTTTGACAATAATTACAGCCAATAACAAATTAAAAATTAACCGTGATGGTGATGATAAAACATCAAAGGTTACAAGTATCATATTTATATGCAACCCTAAATTTGTACAAATACAAAAAATACTCTTATACTACGGGCTCGACACACTCCGCTCTGCTTCATTTCTTATATGAGACATACTCAATCAATAAATAAGGTTATAAATGTAATTATTATCCTCTTAGTGATATAAAAGTCATGAAAAAAGGGGATCAAACACATGTCATCCCCAGTAACATCCAAACATATGAGACATACACAAAAGGTTGGTTTATTTTAATTTACATCCCAATAATGATAAGCTGAAACTACACATAAAATGACTCCTACGCTCTGAGACGGGTGTACTTGACTATAAGAGTGGAGAATAATTCAACTTCTGGTATTGAAGAAAAATAGATGTAGCAAACCAAAACAGTATGTGAAATTTAAGCTATGAAATCTGATTCAATCTCAAATACTGATTCAATCTCAAATACTTCCATGGTCGAGGGGAGATGAGAATGAGATGCTTTAATGGAGTCCAACTCTGAGGCCACTTCTTTCATGGTAGGCCTTTTCTTTCCGTTCATGTTCAAGCAACGCTGCGCAAGCCAAGCCATTGCCACAACATCTTCCTTTTTGCCTTGCTCTATAACTTCCACGTCAAGAATCTCCATGAGACGGTTCTCTTCCATGCACAATAGAAAACGTGATACCAAGCTCCTATCTTCATCATCATCAAGTTCAAATGAAATCGGCTTTTGTCCCGTCAATAGCTCAGCAAGAACAACTCCGAAACTGTAAACATCACTCTTTTCTGTGAACTGACAAGTCTGAAAATACTCAGGGTCTAAATAACCAAATGTTCCCTTCACTATGGTAGTCAAGTGAGTTTTTTCAATTGAAATGGATCTTGAGATTCCAAAATCTGAAACCTTAGCTCGAAATTTCTCGTCCAGGAGGATGTTACCCGACTTGATGTCTCTGTGGAAGATAGGAACTGATGTTGCGGAGTGGAGATAAGCTAATGCACTAGCCACCTCGGATGCAATTTTGAGACGAATATCCCATGAAAGAGGAATGAATTCATCGTCAAAATTGTTATGTATAAGGCCAAAAAGTGTTCCATTTGGTATAAATTCATAAACCAAAATGGGAACTTCAGTCTCCAAACAACACCCCATGAGTTTGACAACATTCCTATGATTGATTTGGGAAAGAATGACTACTTCATTGATAAATGGCTCCAATTGGTTCTCGTCCACTGCTTGAGATTTCTTAACTGCAACGATTTGCCCATCAATTAACATTCCTTTGTACACTGTGCCTTGCCCACCTCGACCTACTATTCTATCGACATTGAAGTGATCTGTGGCCTTATCCAACTCACTTGCTGTGAAAATCTTTGTTTTCTCTACTGTCCCTTCTTTGGCTAAGAGTTGTTGCTGTAATAGGAGACCTCCATTACGCTTGAAGAATTTCTCCCTCAACTTTTTCATCTTCATCTTCTTGATGGCTTTATAGAGGATGACACAAGCCCATATTAAGATCACAAATCCAAAACTTGCACTAACACCTGAGATTGAGCAATGCAAGAGAGGAATCTCCATAAAATTTATACCGATATGGATGTATATATGTAATCTGGGATTATTACAAAAATCAGTTGTTATGTTTATCCTCACCATTTTCTCATTTTATAGGTTCCATCCATATATAGTGTCTCTTAGTCTAAATAGGCCAATCCAACCCATGATAAAATTTAGCAGAAAATGAATCTTTAAAAATGATACTAAGAAAATATATATATATAACAGCCTACAATAGCAATTCAATTGGTTTCTGGATATATATTAGATTGTAGCTTAGGATACAGGATTTGAGCCCTAGTAACAGTGACAGTGTGGCAGTTACACTCATTGCGGTGGACTTATTATAGACACCAAACACTGATCCACTTAATGGCGGCTGAATCACCATGATTTGAGTTGGATGTGGAACTCTAGGGACGAGGAAATTGCCCCTTTTTGGCAATAAAATATATCAACAGAATGAAAATATAGGCCTACCGATAATAGCGGGCCGCAGTTTCTTATTGCTAATCTCGTCATCATTGACCCTCCATCCTGCAAAATGTAAAAAACACATAAAATATCAACAAAGCACTAATCCAACTTTTCCTGCCAAATTAAAATGCAAGTTGATGTTGTGGGCGCGCAGCCAAATTTTATATGTAGTTCATAGAAAAGAATAGAATAGTATATGCATACCACATCCATTGGTGAAGTAAGCGTTCCTGCCTCTAATTTGGCAGTCACACTGCAAATAATTATGGCGTTGTACTTGCGAATTGATGTATGTAGAAGGAGAGCAGTACTTAGAGTAGGAGCGAGGCACTTCCCCTTGTGTGATGGTCCATCTCAACTCCACCGGGACAACCACTACTTCTTGCTGCGTGCTTGGAAGGCTTTGAAGTGTAGGTGGCAAAGAAGAAGAAGCACTGAGAAAGAAGGCATAGTTGCAGGCGTTGATGGATGAGTAGTGTGTGAAGTTGACTTGGTATGTGTTTACGTCGTAATCAACAATAAGATGGTGGCAGTTTATGCCATGGCAATCATATGCAGTTTTGGGTGAGACGTTTTTGCTGCAATTCAACTTGTAACCTTGTTGTTCCAACTTTTCACCAGGCATAGTGATGAAAGCGTTTCCACAACCAAAAAGCATGAAGTTGTTGTCATATGAGTAAAAAAAAGGGGTTTTAGATAAATTTGAGTTCTGGATAATGGAGAAATTGGTTCCCTTGGCAGTCTGACAGGAAGGAGAGATGGACTCTTTGATTGTTATTGTTTGCGAGCTGTAGGACATGCCAAGAATCTCAACTCCGCCGGATATGGAACTCAAGTAGGGCTTCTCGGAACCATCCGAAGATTTGTTGCAATTTATGAGGAACCAATGGCTCAAATAGCATCTGCTGCCTCCATTTCCATTTCCAATTCCAAATGGATAGTAAATACTTATCGTTCCGCACTTGTCTGGACAACCCTTTGGAACCATATTCTGGGCTGCTTCTGCCAACATCGCCCATCCATTCCTTGCTAAAGAATGATAAACAATGTCAAGTACCATACAATTTGTAAAAGTGCATGCACTCCATAGAATGCACTTTACATATCACCAAAAAAATATATTGATATAGTGATATATTAGTAACTAAAAACCATTGATCTACTTAAATGTATAGATCATATCACTCATCATATTTAACATGAGAGTATGCATGTTTACACATGCACACATGTATAGATCATATCAGTCTTTATATCCTACAACAATTATACATAAACCTTAAAAACTTACAATTTAACTCAATTTAACTCGTAACAATTACAATTATTTCTAATCTAAGAAAAAATTCAACTTAACTGGTTTTTCTTAAGTTGACATTCAAATTATTCAAAAATTAAAATATAGCATACAAAATTCTATTTCATAATACAACTAAAGTTTCAAAATTAAATTCTCCAAAAATAGAATACCAAGCTCAAACATCAAATATTTTAGTATAATCAATTATCTGCTTTAATTTTTATTCTTTTTTCATTTCAAGTTGACGTACCTTGACATCCATTTGGTAAGTAAGCGTTTCCTTCTTCCGGATATTTGCAGCGACAGTTCCAATATGTCCCTCGTAATTGAGGAGGATAGATGTTTTGATATGGATTGCAGTCGAGTGAGTAGCGGGGAGGCAAGTGAGTGAAGTCGTCTATTGTGATGCTCCAGCTCCAAACGACCGGGACAACCACTTTCTCTTCAGGCAGCAGGTTGGTAAGCCTGAATCGGGAAGAAGAAGTAGCAAGAAAGAAGGCATAGTTGCAGGCGTTGATGATGGATGAGTCTGTGATGTTTATTTGGTATGCATTTACATCGTAGTCAAAACCAAGATGACAGCAGTTTATGCCATTGCAAACATGTGCAAATTTAGGTGGTGTGGTGTTATTGCTGCAAGTCAACTTGCAACTGGACTGTATGAATTCTTGACCGGGGGTAGTGAGGACAGCGCTGCCGCAACCATAAAACATGAACCTGTTGCCACCGGAAGAGTAAAAGAATGGGCTTCCAGACAATTTTTTGTTGCTCATTACAGATAGATTGGCGGAGCCGGTGGTGGTTTGGCAGAGAGGAGAAAACCACTCTTTCATTGTTATTGATTGTGAGTAGTAGGAAATGCTCAGAATCTCTCTTACACCATCTTTGTCGTCGGAAAAGGAGCTCAAGAAAGGTTTCTCGGCACCATCTAAAGATTTGGTGCAATTTATGAGGAACCATTTGTTCAAATAGCAATCTTTGTTGGGTCCAATTCCAAATGGATAAAAAATGCTAACGTTGCCGCACTTGTCTTGACAAACCTTTGGAACCATAGATATCCCATCTGCCTTGTACTGCCTAGCTTCATCATATCTATAGTTGTAATTGTCCACCAAAGGTATCTCGTATTCCGCTGTCAAAGTGAGCATCACCGTGAAACTCATCATCAGCATAGAGGCCACTACTATTTCTTTTCCGCCGGACCTCTTCATGATTCTCACTCTCCTCTTCTTTTCTATTTCTCTTGTTTTTTTTTTTTTTTTAATTCACTCTCCTGTATAAGTCTTAGAATGTAACTAATTCAATGACTCTTTATAAGGGAGCATGCAATGTAGTCCTTCCTCAGTAGAGGGCTCAAAAAATTTAAGAGTTAATTTCAAATTCAATGTTACTTATTTATGATTTAAGAGGTAAATCAACTTAAGTTGTTTATAGTTGACCCACTCAAATAAAAAAAGTTGGGATAATTCAAACTCAAGGTTACAAGTTTAGAGTGGATTAAAATTGCAAAGAATGTAATACTCTATGATGAAATTTGATAGCTTAAAAGTTAATGACTAAAATTGAAAACGAATAATGTCCAATGATTAAATTTCGAATTAACTCAAAATTTTAATTTTGAGCAAATTTCACTTTTAGTTTTCAAAAACATTGTAACATTTAGACATGACTCTTTCAATTTTATCATATTAAATCATTGATTTTAATTTATTTGCCACAATTAGTCATTATTTTAGAATTTTGTGAATCCACCACTTAATAAATATTGTTAATATGTTCGTAATTTAATTATTCAATTAAAAGAGTTTACGTGAGCGGGAGATATATAAATTATATTTCAGGTAAGAGACTTCAATAATAAAATTACATGCTACCTCTCTTAGCTTTATTATTATATGATGAAATGAAAACTAAATTTACACTACATGCAAGACTTAATTGATAAAAATAAAAGTGTCATTTTCACAAAGTTGAACAAGTCAAGTAAAAGTACATTGGTCTTCTTTCCCGTAATTTCCACCAATTGATTTCTATGTAATATCTTCTTCACCTAGCTAGCCAGCCAGCTTCCACATAATTTCCACCGGCTGCCTAGCTTCCTAATAATATGACCTCTGTTCATTTTTGTTTAATTTATGAGAAAATTGCACTATTACTCATTGAGCCAAAGAGAAATAGTAGTAGACTCAATTCTAGCATTGTATACCGACATCTTCACTTTTAATATAATTTTTAAGCTGTTTGCAAAGTAGCATTTTTTCCCCTAGCTTAATTAGTGGTATTTTTGTTAGAATAATTGTAAATAGATTTTGATGAGTCAAAGTGTAATTCAGGTTAAAAATTTTAGATCAATGTTTTTTTTTTTTTATGTATTATTGAATTCATACTTTATTCTTCTCCCGTACTCCATAGAATTGCAATTTTTTACCCATAACTCCTTCCTTTACACCTAACGCCTCATTAACAATTCACTCTCACATTAGGGAGAAATTTTACCTTTTGGTGTGCAATAATTCACTCCCGCACCATATAATTTTAATTAATTATAATTTACTCAAACTTGAAAGAGTCAATTGACAACCAAGTCAAGTAATTAAAAGGCTCTTGGTCAATTAATTAAATATTATTAATTCCACCTACTATGACATGTGCAATCTTTTTCTCGCTAGCATCATATCCTGTCAGATGACACGCAAATATTTTAGCACCTTTCATAAGTTTAAAGAACCTCCGATCCAATGGGTATTTCTTCAACCCTTCATGCAAACATATATAGTTGACCTCTAATGCTAGATATTTGTATATAGCTTTTTGATGACTAAGTTTGATGTAAAACCTTTTTAGTTAAACGTGCAATAGTCAAAGGATTAAATTTGAATATTTAAAATATACGTTTTTATGAATTTAAAAATAATATTATATTTTAATTAAAAGATATTAGACAACGTTGTTTCATATAATACCATTTAATTCACACAAAATTTACCTAATCTAAAATTTTAAACTTGGTTTTATCTTTTCTCTTTCCTGTCCTCCCTTTGTACACACAAGCAAAACGACTACCAAATTAAAGAACAAGTCACAAATAATGATGATATAAAACTCATCTGTGTATACTCCAATTAATTAAAGAAAATGCATGATATATTAAGGATGGAAGTATATAGAACGTCAGCACGCATACGCTTAATTTAGGAGAGTTTCTCCTGATTGGAGTGACCAAGTTTTATCTCGTGTCATGTGGGTGGTACAATTTACATTTTAAAATTTTTCTCTCAAAAGATTGAATCCACAATCATAAGAGTCCCACACTCCGACCCGACTAAACATTTAGAAAAATATAAATCAACGTGACTTAATAGTTCAGCAGACATAACCAAATGTTGGTGTGCACAAGGGATCTGTTCACTTTAGACATAATCCACATTTTAAAACTACCAACCCCAACTCAACTACTATAAGCTATTAGACGACGGGTGTGCTTGAATATAAAAGTGGAGAATAATTCGACTTCTGGTATTTGAAGAAATGTAGACGCAGCAAATTAAAACAGTAAAATTATTAAGCTATGAAATCTGATTCAATCTCCAATGTTTCCATGGCCGAGGGGAGATGAGAATGAGATGCTTTAATGGAATCCAACTCTGAGGCCACTTCTTTCATGGTAGGCCTTTTCTTTCCGTTCATGTTCAAGCAACGCTGCGCAAGCCAAGCCATTGCCACAATATCTTCTTTTTTGCCTTGCTCTATAACTTTCACCTCAAGAATCTCCATGAGACGGTTCTCTTCCATGCACAATAGAAAGCGTGATACCAAGCTCCTATCTTCATCATCATCAAGTTCAAATGAAATCGGCTTTTGTCCTGTCAATAGCTCAGCAAGGACAACTCCAAAGCTATAAACGTCACTCTTTTCCGTGAACTGACTAGACTGAAAATATTCAGGGTCTAAATAACCAAATGTTCCTTTCACCATGGTAGTCAAGTGAGTTTTGTCAATTGAAATGGACCTTGAAGTTCCAAAATCTGAAACCTTAGCTCGAAATTTCTCATCCAGAAGAATGTTACTCGATTTGATGTCTCTGTGGTAGATGGGAACTGATGTTGCAGAGTGAAGATAAGCTAATGCACAAGCCACCTCGGATGCAATTATGAGACGAATATCCCATGATAGAGGAATGAGTTCGTCGTCAAAATTGTTATGTATAAGGCTAAAAAGTGTTCCATTTGGTATAAATTCATAAACCAAAATGGGAACTTCGGTCTCCAAACAACACCCCATGAGTTTGACAACATTCCTATGATTGATTTGGGAAAGAATGACAACCTCATTGATGAATGGTTCCAACTGGTTCTCGTCCACTGCTTGAGATTTCTTAACTGCAACGATTTGTCCATCAATTAACATTCCTTTGTATACTGTGCCTTGCCCGCCTCGGCCTACTATTCTATCGGCATTGAAGTGATCTGTGGCCTTATCCAACTCACTTGCTGTGAAAATCTTTGTCTTCTCTACTGTTCCTTCTTTGGCTAAAAGTTGTTGCTCTAATAGGAGACCTCCATTACGCTTGAAGAACTTTTGCCTCAATTTCTTCATCTTTCTCTTCTTGATGGCTTTATAGAGGATGATACAAGCCCATATTAACAACACAAATCCAAAACTTGCACTAACACCTGAGATTGAGCAATGCAAGAGAGGAATCGCATGAGATTTATATTGATATGCAGTGTAATTTCGGATTATTATTACAATTATCAGTATGTTTATCCTCACCATTTTGTCATTTTATAGGCTTCAGATATCATATCTCTCAGTCATAATAAATAGGGCATTCCAACCCGGCAAAAACATAAAGACTGTCAAATGCATGAGTTTCAATCCGTGATACAGGTAGGATCTTTGATTAATGAGGTCAAAGATTCAAAGATATGACTTATCAATAAAAAAAATGCTGCCCACTTCATGAATTGAGATCCGTGAACCGGTCTCACACAAGGGTTACCCTTCCAACCCAACCCATGATAAAACTTAGCAAAAAATGATACTCGGAAAATATATTAACAGTACAGGATGATAATATAAGCCTACCTACCGATAATAGCGGACAGTTTCTTAACGCTAATCCTGTCATCGATGTAGCTCCATTCTGCAAGATGAAAAAACACAAATAATCAAAAAATTAAAGCACCAATTCAATTTAGTATAGGCTGCTAAAATGCAAGTTAGTTGTTGTTGTTGACACTACAAAATCTGTACAACATGAATACATAGTATGGGCAGCCAAATTTTATGTGTAGTTCATAGAATAGAATAGCATGCATACCACATCCATCGGACAAGTACGCGTTCCCTTCACCATATCCGCAGTCACAGTGCAAATAATTATGGCGTTGTAGTATCGGATTGATGGATGTAGAAAGAGAGCAGTACTTAGAGTAGTAGGAGGGAGGCACGTCCTGTTGTGTGATGGTCCATCTCAACTCCACCGGGACAACCACCACTTCCTGCTGCCTACTTGGAAGGCTTTCAAGTGTAGGTGGCAACGAAGAAGAAGCACTGAGAAAGAAGGCATAGTTGCAGGCGTTGAAAGATGAATGTGTGAAGTTGACTTGGTATGTGTTTACATCGTAATCAACAGTAAGATGGTTGCAGTTTATGCCTTGGCAATCATGTGCAGTTTTAGGTGCTGCTGTGTTTTTGCTGCTGCAGTTCAACTTGTAACCGTTTTTTTCCAATTCTTCATCGGGCATAGTGATGAAAGCAGTTCCACAACCAAAAAGCATGAAGTTGTTGTCATGTGAGTAAAAAAAAGGAGTTTTAGATAATTTTGAGTTCTGGATAAGGGAGAAATTATTGCTTCCCTTGGCAGGCTGACAAGAAGGAGGGATGGACTCTTTAATTGTTATTGTTTGTGACTCGTAGGACATGCCAAGAATCTCAACTCCTCCGGAAATGGAGCTTAAGTAGGGTTTCTCGGAACCATCAGAAGATTGGGTGCAATTTATGAGGAACCATTTGTTCAAATAGCAACTTTTGCTGCCTCCATTTCCATTTCCAATTCCAAATGGGTAGTAAATGTTTACAGTCCCACACTTGTTTCGACAACCCTTTGGAACCATGGGTCGCCCTTCTACCTCGGACTGCTGCCAAGCCATTACTACAAAGAATGGTAAACAATGTTAAGTACAAAACATAATGGGACAACCTGGTGACATATGTGGGAAACAATGTTAAGTAATATATATGGGAAAGTATAATATTTATGATGGCAAATGTGATAAAGGGTTGCAGAATTATATATAAGAGAAAGTGTAATACTTATGAAGAATCTACCCATCTCACCGAAGAAGATTTGTGAAATGGTCTCATAAAAGTTGTTGCCTATATATGTAGAGAAGAGTTTAGTAGAAAAGTTTTTAAAACACTATAAAATCTCACTCTGTTTTGTTTTTAAAAAAAATCTCACTCTGTTTTCATTTTCATTACTCCTACTGAGCATCTAACAATCTAACATCATACGTTACACATACTAACACGTCAAAATCGTCAAACTTACTTACATCTTTTAATCAGCAAGCTTCAAGACTCCTGCTACAAGGAAATCGATTTCAAAAATATGCCCCCCCCCCCCCCCCCCCCTCCCCCGAAACCAAACAAAATAATGACATCTCTGTCTCCAATTATGGATTTAAAAAAATAATATAAAAAATATAGCGGGTTAACTTAATTTGTATAAGAAAGATGGTTTCTAGTTTTTATTTGATCCAAATTTTTTAGTACTAGTAAGATTATAACTTTTGATTTATCAAGATAGAGGGTGTGGATTTGTCCACTTTTAGCGGAGGAGGTATTCTCACTTGAACCCTCCCCTACATAAAGGGAAGGATCAAATGAGAACAGTATGCCCTCTTGAGACTGGTCTCAGTCGTCCATCATGGTTCATCAATAGTTGAGATTTTAGTAAAATAAAACACATTCAATTTTATAATTATTGAAAACTTTAAGAGCCGTGTTCATTTTATAATCATTACAAACTTGAAAGTTTAGTAATGGTATGATCTTAACGTTTGATTTCTCAAAATGAAGGGTATAGCTAGAAATGTCTACACTTTTTATAGGAGGATCTATAACCCTCACCTATATATAAATCAAGACCTACAGTTAAATTAATTTTATTTTTAAATATTTAAATATAGTTTTTTATTTTTTCATTATCAAGTTGACGTACCTTGACATCCATTTGGTAAGTAAGCGTTCCCTTCCCCATCTTTGCAGCGATAGTTCCAATACGTCCCTCGTAATTGCGGAGGAAAGATGTTTTGATATGGATTGCAGTCGAGTGAGTAGTGGGGAGGCAAGGAAGTGAAGTCGTCTCTTGTGACGCTCCACCTCCAAACCACCGGGACAACCAGCTTCTCTTCCGGCAGCAGGTTGCTAATCCTTTGAAGGTTGTTTCGGTAAGAAGCATCAAGAAAGAAGGCATAGTTGCAGGCGTTGAGTGATGAGTCTGTGATGTTGATTTGGTATGCATTTACATCGTACTCAAGACTAAGATAGCAGCCATCATATGCAAAATTAGGTGTGGCCCTAGTGTTATTGCTGCAAGTCAACTTGCAACCCGCCATTGTGAATTCTTCACCCAGAGTAGTGAGGACAGCGCTGCCGCAACCATAAAACATGAACCTGTTTTCATCGGAAGAGTAAAAGAACGGGGTTCCAGATAATTTTGTGTTGCTAATTGTGGAGAGACGGCTTCTCACGGTGGTTTGGCTGCAGAGTGGAGAAAACGACTCTTTCATCGTTATTGATTGTGAGCCGTAGGAAATGCTCAGAATCTCTCTTACACTATCCTTGTGGTCGGAAAAGGAGCTCAAGAAAGGTTTCTCGACACCATCCGAGGATTTGGTGCAATTTATGAGAAACCAGTTGTTCAAATAGCAATCTTTGTTAGGTCCAATTCCAAATGGGTAGTAAATACTAACGTTGCCGCAAGTGTCTCTACAACCCTTTGGAACCATAGATATCCCATCTTCTTTGTACTCATCATCATAATAATGCTCGTATTCCCAAGGTATCTCGTATTCCGCTGTCAAAGTGAGCATCACTGTGAAGCTCATCATCAACGTAGCTGCCGCTACTATTTCTTTTCCGGCAGCTCTCATAATGATTCTCACTTTAACTAACTCTCTCTCTCTGAATTCTCTTGTATACCTCAAAAATGTAACAAATTCAATGAATCTTATAAAGGAGCAAGCAATGCAGTCTTGTTCAATGGTGGAGCCAGCAATATTAATTATTTTCGTTGTTATATATGTTTGAAGTTTAAAAAGATGGTGACCCTCGAGGGATCTTGTCCATTAATTTCCACGAGCAATTCCTTATCTCCTAGTTTGCCCCACAAGACCGCCATCTTCATTAATACACAGTTATCCTTTATCTTTTCTTACTTCATTTAATCATTTCATTTTGACGGCCTGACATGGCACAGTAAAACAAAGATCACATATGTTTTTCCTAAGTCGAATTAAATTATGATATGTGATACAAGGCAGTACTCTTTACAATTACACATAATTTTTTGTTGTGAATTGGTTCCGATATTAAACTAAAATGCGTGTTCAATCTCAACTAAAGGCTAAGTGACAGTTGAATTTCATATTTATATTTATATATTATTATATGTTCAACACTCAACATGCAACAATTTAACCAGAGATGAAGCCATGAATGATAAGGGAAAAGAGGGAAAAAAGACAACAACTCAACCAAAGACCAAGTCGCAGATGACTGGTGTTAGAAAAAAGACAAGTCGTCAACCATTAAAAGTCACATATACAGTATATGAAAGAGACAACAGCGTGACTCAACTAGAGACCTAGCTTTATTTGACATGTTAGGCTAAAGGCTAATTGAAAATTGAAAATTAGCTAAAAATTAAAAAAATTATTAATTATTAGAATGAAGTTGAAAGTTGAAATCTATAAACTAGTTGATTAAGGGTAAAATGTTTGGTAAAATTAACTGTTAAGAAAAGCAATAAAGGTTAAATGAAAAAAAAAAAAAAAAGGGTTACATATATGTATATATTAATGACACACATACTATGTAAAAAGGAAAATATTTAATAAAAATAAATATTTCTTTATGTTAAACTGTTCTATATATTTCATTTGAAATTTTTTGAAGGTTATAATAGTATAATTGGTGGCAAATATATGAATTGATGAGATGAAATATAAGATTTACAAAGGAGGAAATGAGATGGAAGAAAAAGGAAAAAAAAAAAAAAAAGAAAGAAAAAAAAATAGGAAGAAATGTATGCATAACTTCCAACAAAAAAAAAAAGAGAAAAAAAGACAGGAAGCGGTAGATTTTAATTAAATTGTTAGGTTGCAGTTCGAAGGGTCGAGTTCATCATCTTGTCACTGAAACATTGCGCGTTGACTCCTACACAAGTATAAAAAATAAAGTTGCAACTTTACTACTAGCTATAGTTTTGTGCATAAGAGCAACCTCTTTAGTTGGTTTTTAAGTGGATTTTTACAGTGATGACAAGGAAAGATAAAATGAGAGGGACAGAAAAAGGAAAAAAAAAAACTAAAAAGAACCTTTAACGCGTGGCACAGTGCTGACTGCTGAGCACCCGTAAGTTGCGCGTTTCTTTCTTCCATTTTCTCAAGCAACGAGGTCAATAAAAAAAATTAAATTTGCAATAGAAAAAAACACCAAAAAACTCATGCTCCCATTTTCTGACTGCAGCTACTTCTTTCATAGTCTCAGAGAATGTAATTTTAATTTGATATTTGTGTTTGAACAATAATTTTTGTATGAACTAATTTTATGAATTATAAACATTTTGTTTTACTTTATATATATTTTTTCAAATATATGTTCTTACTCTATATTTTATTAAAATATATTGATTTCATTATTTTATATTTTAATATGTAAACAAACCTATTTAAATTTAAAACTATTTAAATTTTATGAAGATGTTCTTTTTAGTCTTTTTACATTTATTAGCTTATCAAAAAGCTAATTTTACCAAACACTTTTAAGCATAACAGCTAGCTTAACATCTCTTCAGATTTCAGCTTCAAGCTTATAGCTTTTCAGCTTTCAGCTACCATTTCAGCTAGGTTTGTCAAACATAGCCTTGGATTGCCTTGATTTTTCTTTAGTAGCACTTATCAGTCAGTCCACCCTTCAATTCGTTGCCCATCACTATTTAAGTGGAAATCGAAGGATTTTCTTTTGAAAAGTATTAATGTTGGACGGAAGGTTGGAACACCAGAGTCTAATATTCTTTGATTGAAATGCAATGTTGATTATTATATAAATATAAAGAAATAAAGATACACCTTCATTAATTTCTATAACTTTGATATAATAGTAAGCGCTTGATTTGATAATTAAATAATTATATATAGGTAGATTCCTGTGAGATCACCTTCTCACATGAGAACATGAGATCAAATCTAGAGCATTCATCCAAAAAGTATTAAATTAAAAAAAAAATTGTTGAATATTTAAGAGTAGAATACTGAAAATTTTACAAAAACAACTACAGGGACAAAGAGACCAAGTCACAATTGATGAAGTAAAAGTCATTATAATAATTAATGCTTTATTGATTAAAGAAAACGTGTGATTGCGATTTTCAAAAAAAAAAAGAAAACGTGTGATTGCATGTGGAGTCAGTTTCAGTGCGTAAGGATAGAATTTCAGGATACAAATTGGTTAGGATGTACATATTAATTTCCACCAACCCACTTTCTTCCATGCATAAGAAATTTCTTATTATTTTCCTATACCAACAGTCCAACACTGCATATTATCTTGTGACTTTTCTTTAATGTTCTTTCTTCATAACCAAACCCAAAAGAGGATTGACAACTGAAAATTGAGCCTTATGTTGCACTTTTTATAGGTTTTGTTTTTAAAGAAAATTCATTGTCCATTTAAACATTTTTAAAAATAATATAAAGAGCAATTACATGAATTATGAAAGAGTATAATAAGGCTCTTTACTATTACACAATTTTTAAAAATAATAATAATAAGGCTTCTTATTCTGCAGAATTCCCAGTACAAATAAGGTCCAAATAGTGCAAATCAAATGGAGCAAAAGAATTACTGTAAAAGCAAATTAAGAACACCCGCCTAGACCGCCTAGGCACCCGCCTAGGCGCTAGGCGCTCCTAGACCGTGGCGAATTGATCCCTAGGCGTCCGCCTAGGTGGCCAGTCGCCTAGGAGGCCGCCTAGCGCATAACTAGGCCGAGTTGGCGGCCGCCTAGGCCGAATTTGGCCGAGTTAACTCGCCCAACTCGACAGAGTTAGCCGAGTTAACTCGAGCGAGTCGGCATTGTTAATTTTATTATTATATTTATATGTATTTAAATTTATTTATTTATATAAGTAAAAGAAGTAAGAGATATATATATGTAATATATAATATAATATATGACATACACCCACACACATGAATTAATTTTTTGTTTTTATAGGTCGCCGCCTAGAACCGCCTAGACCTCTTAGGCACTACGCGCTAGTCTACCGCCCGACTAGCGCCTAGCGCCTACTGCAACCATGTTGATACCATGCATTATACTATAGCAATTTCTTCAATTAAATTTTTATTTTATAATGTTAAATGTACGTAAATGTTATATTTAATTATTCCGACTCAACATAAACAAAATGTTGAACATGAAATTGAAGAAAACTTTCAACAATTATGAAATTTCAAAAATATTGCTTATTGCTTACTTAATGCAAAGAATATTGTGTTTACATTGTTAAATGAACCATCTAAGGATCATAAAAATCCTACCATAATGAACTATGTACTCAAAATTTCACTTATTACATAGGGACTAGCTCCTTTGACTTGGTGGGAACACCATATTAGTATAATATCAATTTTATATCAATTAATATTTAAAAAAATAATTACGAGATAGAAGTCATAGAACAAGTCAATATAAAGTTTTTTTTTTAATTTAATTAATTTATTTATGTGTTTTTTTGTCTTCTTTCCCGTTAATTTCCACCAGCCCACTTTCTTCCATGCATAAGAAATTTCTTTAATAGGACTCTAGTAGTGTAGTCCCTTTAGACTTCTTATTGTGTAGTTGTTAATATGTATTTATGTAATTATTGTAACCTGAATTACATTATTCAATACACAAACATTCATCTGGTATCAATCGCTCGGTTACGATCCTAACCTAATGGCTTCCGCAAATCAGTCCGACGCTTCATCTGAACGCACCGTCACTGCAGCGGCGTCGCCGGCTCTCCCCTCGCCTGCTCCGGCGTCTCTGAACTCTGCCCACCACTTTGTTTCTCTTAAGCTTACGTCCAAGAATTATATGTATTGGCGAGCGCAAATTCTCCCGTTCCTCCGAGGACAGTCCCTGCTTCGGTTTGTTGACGGCACCTCTGTCTGTCCGTCGCGGCCGGAAGCTGACAAGGATGCCGAGACGTCGCCGCCTGAGGATCCCGCAGTTGCGGCCTGGGAACAGCAAGATCAGGCCGTTCTCTCAATGCTCGTCGCGTCTCTGTCGGAGGAGGTTCTGTATCTCGCTCTCGGCCACACCACATCTCGATCGTTGTGGCTGGAGATCGAGACTGCCTTCGGGTCTGTCACTCGGGCTCGGTCTCTTGGCCTTCTCACGCAGTTGCAGGAGCTTCGCCAAGGTGACAGCACGGCATCGGAGTATCTTGGGCGTGCGAAGGTCCTCGTTGAAGAGCTTGCGATGGCGGGGCAACCAGTGTCGCTTGACACGCAAAACCTGTACATCTTCAAAGGATTGCGGTCGGAGTTCAGGTCTATGGCGTCTTCCCTGGTCACCGTTGGATCTCCGGTGACTATTGCTCAGCTGTCGGACTTGCTGCGTGCACAACAGTTCATTAGCAGCGACGATTATTCCCCTGCAGCGGATTCCCAGCCGGCGGCGATGCTGTCACGGCGAGCAGGTGGTGGCCGACAGTCGGCCGATGTTGGTGGCTGGCGCGGTGGTGGCCGCGGCTCGGGGCGTGGTCGCGGTTCTGGTCGTGCTGGACGCGGTGGCGGCAGGGGACCTCGCTGCCAAATCTGCCGCAGCCATGGGCACACGGCGGTGCATTGCTACCGGCGGTACTCCGAGCCGGCGTCTCCGCAGGTCCATGTTGCGGCTGTCCCTGGTGATTCGGCGTCTCACTCCCAGGCATGGTTTCCAGACACGGGAGCTACTCACCATGCTACGCCGTCGGAGGATGTGCTAGCAGACACGGAGGCCTATCGTGGTTCTGACTCTCTCCGGGTTGGAAGCGGCGAAGGTTTGTCTATTACCCGTATTGGTCATGCCCGTTTTTCCTCGTCTCGGTCTCTTAATTTGTCTAGTGTTTTGGTGGTTCCTAAATTGTCTCATTCATTAATTTCTGTTCAGAAATTTGCCCGTGATAATAATGTTTATTTTGAATTCTATCCTTCTTTTTTTGTGGTTAAGGATATCATCACCAAAACTCCGCTACTTAGAGGTCCGAGTGTGGGTGGGCTATACACGTTGCGGCTTCCTGTGTCTCCATTCGTGCCTTCTGCGTTTTTGTCTGCCCGGGCTTCATCAAGTGTGTGGCATAGTCGTCTAGGGCACCCTCATTTTCGGGTGTTAAATAAAGTGTTAAGTAGTTGTTCTGTTAGCAAGCTAGATATGACTTCTACTCAATTATGTTCGTCTTGTCAATTGGGAAAGTCCTCCCGTTTTTCTTTACCACGTGTTAATTCGCAAAGTTCTGCAGTTTTAGATTTGATTTATACAGATATCTGGGGCCCGGCGCCTATTCTATCTAGTACTGGTTATCGTTATTTCGTATTGTTCGTTGATGACTTTTCTAGATATTGTTGGTTGTTTCCATTACGTCTTAAATCTGATTTATACTGTGTGTTTGCTAAATTTCGAACAATGGTTGAAAATCAGTTTTCCTGTAAAATAAAGGCTATTCAGTCTGATCTGGGGGGTGAGTACAATAAGTTGAGTTCTGTCTTAGCTTCGCTTGCATTGTTCATCGTAAGTCTTGTGCTTATACGCATGAGCAGAATGGCCGTGTTGAGCGTCGCCACAGACACATTGTGGAGACTGGGCTTGCTCTTCTGGCCCAGGGCTCGGTTCCGTTTCGTTATTGGGACTATGCATTTGAGGCTGCGGTATATCTCATTAATCGATTGCCGTCCTCCGCTATTCAGATGACTAGTCCCTATTCTAAGTTGTTTAGGTCTGAGCCTTCCTATTCCCATCTCCGGGTGTTTGGGTGTCTTTGTTTTCCATACCTACGTCCTTATAATCGTCACAAGTTTGCGTTTCGGTCTTCCGCTTGTGTCTTTCTTGGGTATCCTGAGTCTTTTCGTGGGTATCGGTGCATGGACCTCAATACGGGTAAGCTATTTGTCTGTAGGCATGTTCGCTTTGATGAGGCTGTTTTCCCTTTGGCTAGTTCTGTTGTGCAGGATTGTTCTTCTCTGCCTATGGAGCCCTGGGGTGCCGGTTCTATGGTTGTTTCGCCCAGTTCTGTGCCTATTGCGCCGCCTGCTACTGTGCCTGTCTCACCACCAGTTGATTCTTCTCCTCAGCCTGCTGGGCCAGTTACTGCTGCACCGCGTTCTCGGCGTGGTCGGGGCCGTGGTGGACCACCTCCTCCTCGGTCTCATAACATGCGTCTTCGTCATATGGAGTCTTCGTCTCCTTTACGGGCTCTTTTGGCTACTGGTGGGGATCCCACCTGTTATTCTCAAGCCGTTCTTCATTCCGAGTGGCGCACTGCGATGGATGAGGAGTTCAATGCACTATTGCATAACCAGACGTGGCGGCTGGTTCCGGCTACTCCGAACATGAATGTTGTGGGCTGTAAATGGGTCTTTCGGACGAAGCGGAAGGCAGACGGGTCGATTGAACGATATAAGGCGCGGTTGGTCGCGAAAGGGTTCAATCAAATAGCTGGTGAGGATTTCTTTGACACGTTTAGCCCGGTGGTGAAGCCTACCACGGTTCGTCTGCTTCTTTCTTTGGCTTTGTCTCTGAAGTGGACTCTTCGACAGTTGGATGTGCACAATGCCTTCCTGAATGGGCGTTTGGCTGAGACAGTGTATATGAAGCAGCCACCGGGATATCTTGATCCCAACTTTCCTGATCATGTGTGCCATCTTCAGCGGTCTCTGTACGGGTTGAAGCAAGCTCCGAGGGCTTGGTTCAAACGCTTGCACGATTTTCTGCTTTCAGTTGGGTTCACGCCTTCTAAAACTGACATATCCTTGTTTCACAGGTCGAGTGCTGGATCACATCTGTTTATTCTTGTTTATGTAGATGACATTCTCGTTTTGGGGAGCGATTCATCTCTTGTTTCTGAGCTTCTACAGCGCTTGGCTTCTACTTTTAAGATTCGAGACCTCGGTGTTCCACACTTTTTCCTTGGGATTGAGACTGTACCTGTTGATGGTGGCTA
Source organism: Ipomoea trifida (assembly GCA_003576665.1). Lineage (NCBI taxonomy): Eukaryota > Viridiplantae > Streptophyta > Magnoliopsida > Solanales > Convolvulaceae > Ipomoea > Ipomoea trifida. The sequence goes on from CP025651.1 coordinate 1,775,886, forward strand.
TATTCTCTCACAGCGTCGGTACATGGCTGACATTCTTAATCGCGCTGGTATGACTGATTGCAAGTCGTTGTCTACACCTGTGTCCACGGCTCGTGCTTCTTCTGATTCGGACTCCGACACTCCCTTTGACAATCCTACTCAGTACAGGAGTCTTGCGGGTGCGTTACAGTATTTAACTGTCACGCGGCCGGATCTCTCCTTTGCGGTCAATCGGCTGTGTCAACACATGCATTCGCCTTCTGTTTCGCACTGGGTTATGCTGAAGCGGGTGCTCCGATATGTCAAGGCTACTATGCAGTTCGGTCTACGGTTACGTTCTACTCGGGCTACTGTTTTGCATGGCTATTCTGATTCTGATTGGGCCGGTGATACTCTTGATCGGAAGTCCACCAGCGGGTTTGCTGTTTACCTGGGTGACAATTTAGTATCATGGGTCTGTCGCAAACAACGGACAGTAGCTCGCTCCTCCACCGAAGCTGAATACAAGGGGCTTGCTGATGTTGCAGCCGAGGTCACTTGGGTTGTCTCGCTTCTCACTGAGATTGGGTTACCTCTGTCTGCTCCTCCGGTCTTATGGTGTGATAATTTGGGTGCCACTTATATGTGTGCTAATCCAGTATTCCATGCTCGTACTAAGCATGTCGAGGTGGATTATCATTTTGTTCGGGATAAGGTGGCTTCAGGAGATCTCCAGGTTCACTTTGTTTCGACACAGGATCAGGTTGCTGATATTTTTACTAAACCGCTGTCTGTAAAGCGGTTTGTTCTCCTTCGGGACAAGCTTAATGTTGTGTGTTTACCACCTTAAGCTTGCGGGGGAGTAATAGGACTCTAGTAGTGTAGTCCCTTTAGACTTCTTATTGTGTAGTTGTTAATATGTATTTATGTAATTATTGTAACCTGAATTACATTATTCAATACACAAACATTCATCTTCTTATTCTTTTCCTATACCAACAGTCCAACACTGCATATTATCTTGTGACTTTTCTTTAATGTTCTTTCTTCATAACCAAACCCAAAAGAGGATTGACAACTGAAAATTGAGCCTTATGTGGCACTTTTTATAGGTTTTTTTTAAAGAAAATTCATTGTCCATTTAAACATTTTTAAAAATAATATAAAGAGCAATTACATGAATTATGAAAGAGTATAATATGGCTCTTCGCTATTACATGAAATTTTTAAAAATAATAAGAAGAAGAAAAGGCTTATTATTCTGCAGAATTCCCAGTACAAATAGAGGTCCAAATAGTGCAAATAAAATGGAGCAAAAGAATTACTATAAAAGCAAATTAAGAACACCCATAAACCAACCTTCACCTTTGTCTAATTTTATGTCAGGTCATTTATCTTTAATTAACAGGGCCACCATCAAGTGCCCTTTATAGTTCTTTACATCCCAAGCCTATGCTGAAACTACACGTAAAAACAGCTCTCCTAAACTATGAGACAGGCGTGCTTGAATATAACAGCGTGAAAATTAATTCAACTTCTGGCAAGTTTTGGATGACTTGGATATACCTGTTCCTATTGGGTTCTTCGAGCAGTTGCTGACCAAGGTGAGCGAGTCTTGGCAGAAGTTTGGCCAAGGGCATGCCCACCATCAAATTTGTTTCCCCGCATTGCACTCGTATGTCCTCAACCATTGCATCGACTACTGTCTTTAATGACACGTCGACTACGTTCCCAAATTCAGCACTGTCCCAGAAGAAAATGGCAATCAGTCAAGGGCAGACAAGTAAATAACCTTATTGTTCCAAAACGTTAAAATTCAAAAAGCTGCTTTTTAAAAAAAAGTCATTTTGCATGTAATCAGCTATCAGCTAATTTACCAAACATCTTTCTACAATCAGCTAATGCTATCAACTAGTCAAACTCACTAACCCAATCAGCTAACAGCTATTTACCAAACACCCCCAATGTATTTTCTTTAGATGAGTTGGCAATGGTAGCTTTGTTATCAGTGTGATGCCCCACACTCTACACTACACCAATAACAAAGCTCTCACAGTTGTAACAAGTTTCCGCCCACAATCTGCTGCTGATCACATAAAAGTTCAGCTGTATAGCCTATAAGGCTTTGATGTATCGTTTAAAGCAAAATCCAATAGTTAGGTGAGCCTTTTCTTTTACAATGTTCCCTTATGCACTACAGCCACAAAAAATCAAAAATAGCAACTTCATATCACCTTAAAGGAATTTCATTGCAGAACATAGAGAAGAACAGAAGTATACCTGGATAGCACTGCCCGTGTCTCTTGCATGAGTTGTTCAAAATTAGAAGCAGGAGAAAGATCTGCGTTGTCGCTGCTAGAAGGTGCAGCGAGACTGTATATCCTGGGTTCCTCTGGCATCAAATACCCCAGCCAATGATGAGGGCTTCCCATGCTCATGAACTTGTCCAATATCTGCACAACGGTATCATGAAGGATAGTAGTGCTGAATATGTCCTTCAACTGTTTACTGCAAAATAAGAGTTTTATGTATTTTAAAGATCTGTGTGACAATATTTCAGATATGATAAAATGATTACAGTAAAAACAAAACAATATAGAAGAATAGCCCCTACAGCATTGACAACATCACACTCCTAGATACATGAACAGAATTGCTCATGGAATGGGTTGTAATGATGTTATGTTCCCTAATAATAATTTAAAGCAAATAGAGTTCAGTTCAATAATTTTATTTTACTTTTAGATGACGAATTTGTTAATCAATTTACAACAAAAGAAGGACCAAGTCACGAAAATTAGCTGTTAGTAGAACAACGACCATTTCCCAGATTGCTATGGTGGCAGTGTCATAGATTTAGTGCTATATTATTTCAAACCCGCCACCATCACCCAAACTCCCTAGCCCTCGAGGAATCATGTGCAAACATCTGCTTTGGAGTTTCTCATTGTTAAACACATAAAGCAAGTTCATTGCTCAAGGAAGCATTCAACTTGGGGAAGCCATGGCTGTAAAAGATTGCCTTGAATTTGATAGGTCCATAGAAAGTTTTGTATTTAACGTATCATCCCATCATTATCACCGCCCACTTTTTCAACTCAATTATATATATAAAGTGTGACAGAAAAATTGCATTCCACTGTTTTGGCTCGATTTTTGCATGAATAAACTTAAACCTAGCATGCTGCTTGCAGAGATGACAAGATATGCAAGATAAAAAACAGTAAAAGAAGACTTGGAGATGCCAACCCCTTGAGGACTTCGGATGTTGCTGCCTCAAAATCTGAAATTAAGGTAGATAGACCATAATTGGCAAGATAATCTGCACTGGCCAAAAACAGTTGCTGGTCATCCCTGTAAATTATATCCGCTTCCTCCTGCAATTAAACAAAAAATATTGCTTTAGGCCCACAAATCACATTCTATGCAGAATTGCTCAAGTGTGGCTCAGAGGTATGAGTAATCATTAACACAAGGGTCTTGCACACAAATAAAAGCTCTTTCCATACCACTAGAATGGTCACTGAAGCAATACACATTGGCTCCCGGGTAAAAACCCCTCCTTATCATATTTCTCCATATCTTCCTTCAATATTTAACTACTTTTTATAAGTAACTATACATTCGTAACTGAATTTGACATGAATATGACTAGTCTCTTTTTTTTTAATACAACTGACCCTATTACATTGTAAGAATACAAAAATATAGTAAGGAATAAGCAACCAAAAATGGAAACCAGATTACAAGGTCCCTTCGCCCCTGCTTAAACCCCTCACTTTCCTACACAGCGGAAGCTGCCCTTTTCCTCTTCCTCCTTACCACCAAAACCACAGTCCTTGACTACCCCCACCACAGCTGCCAACTAATTGACATTTCCTCCACCCTCACTCATCTATATTGACTTTCCTTGTCTGGCAGCCCTTTTTGACTTTCCTAGTAACAATAAAATCACCACGCAACTAGTAGCAGAAGCAATGAAAATCCATTCACAAATTAGAACTTACAGAAATCGTGCCAATGACTCAATTGAAGCATCAATTTCTCAACCATTCGAGAATCACAAGGTTGTTGGGCAGCAGAGGTGATTACCATGGGAGGTTTTGGCAAACAAGATGAGTGAGTAACTGGTAGCTAGTGGGTGGTCCTGGTGGTGGAGGCATAGAGGGGAAGGTGGACTATGGACAGCAGTGGTAATAGAAGGGAAACCACAGGGAAATTTTAAAATGGAAGCTAAGTGTGAATTCTCCTCTTATGTTAAAGATTAAAGAAAACCACTCTATAAACATTATGGCATTTAGCCACATCATATGGGAAAATAATTTCAAGAATATGCAAGTTCAAGTTCAATTTTAGTTCAAAAGTTAATTGATTTAGCAACACTTGGCCTATCTGAATATCAAATACATCCATACATATCCTTATCAATAAATCAATAATATCACAATACAGATGAAATATATATATGAAACATTACTGTTGAGTAACCAGTTGGAAAAAGCAATGATTCTTACTTCTTGGTAAGAACTTCCTAAGCCACGTGCTGTATCAATATACAGATGTCTCCCTAATATGTTGACTTGAACTCTAATATACAGGTTCAGTGTTGTCATAGACCAGAGAGATAACACCATTTTTGTGAAACCTAGAATGTCACACAATATAAAGAAAAATATTCAGTATGAAGGATGAAAAAGTATCTACAATTATCCTGCATAAGTTATAATAATATACATACAAGCGCATGCTGCGCAAGCACACACACATATAGAGACAGAGTAAGTGGTTAGCTGATTGCCAGTCCATACTCAAGATTTTTAGCCTATCCCATAGCTCAAGCTTCTCTGCAGCTGTTAGGGTATTTGGCTGATCTTTTCCTCTCATTAACTTCTCAGTCAGTTGCATGAGATCCAACTCTTCTGCTATTCGACTACTTAAATACTGCATTACATGAGGCAATGTTGTTGAATCCGCTATTATTTGAATGTTCTCGAAATGTTCTTTCATTCTATCAGTTAAGAAAATAACCATCAAGTCAGTGACTTAACAAAAATGTGGTCATAGCAAAATGTAGGAAAAAGAAATAAAAAACTCTTAACTGGGCCTTAATGAGTTCATCATTTTTCACATCAGCCTCGAGTTCTTTCTCCAGTTCAGATATCCGTCTCCTGTGCCCATCGTATAGCTTATACAATAGAAACCCACTGCCTAGAACTCCAAGGGTAACATAAACTTTCTTCTTATGCCTTCTCCAAAAGTCCCTATTACATAAAAAGGGAGAAATTAAAACAAAATGGAAACACAAAACTTGCTATTTTAGAATACCTAATTCTCAAGAGACCTCAAATTTCAAACTTACCCAGACAAGAAAACTCGTAAGCCCTAAGAAAGCAATAAATTAAAAATGAATGCACACGCCACTTGATCAAATTAAAATTGTGCAAGCAACTCAAAAAAGGAGAACACAAAAATTTTCCATCAAAATTCAATCTTTCAGCTTCCTTATAGTGGCTCCCTAATCTTCAAACACAAAAATCGTGCATACAACAAATTAAGTGTACAATTCCCACATTATTTCCTTTCCACATATAAAATCCAATAGAGCAAAAAACCGGCATTCAATTGAATCACACCTCAAAATTGACAGCACAAACGAACTGAAAAGCTACAAAGGCAAAAGCAGAGATGGGAATTTCTAAACTCACATGATCATTTTGCGGTTCCCGTTCTACTTTCAGCAGCAACGGATTAGGCCCTTCGTCGTGTCTTATAGGTGTCGGAGAAGTACGGGAATGTCGAGACGGAGAAAAGCGAGCAGGACCCGAATAACTTAACGGGGATCCAACCGGAATTCGAACCGAGCCCGAAACCGATGCGTCGGAGCTGTTCCGTTATCTGCGAGGAGTGGGCGTAGGGTTGGAAACCAGAAAGAGTTCAGTGAACTGAACAAGATTCGAGTTTTCCTTCTTTTTTTTTTTTCTTTTTTTTGCCTTTTCTATTATGAAATTAATTTTAAACACAAATCCCAACTACTCATCTTTTTCTTCAACTTATACTATGTCCATATTTGGTATTTAGGGGTACCAAATAACTAATACTCCATGGTAGATAAGTAGATATATATATATATATATATATATATATATATATATATATATATATATATATATATATATATATATATATATATATATATATATATATATATATAATATTTAGTCTTTTCAATAATTGTTTCACATATGTGTGCCTTACAGTATACATTTTTGCCTTTCAGTATATATTGTTGTGCATTCCAAAGTACATTGTTGTGTTTTCTTATACAAATTGTTAAAGATCTTAGGCGGCGATTTTTTTCAAGAGCAGTTGATATAAGGTTAAGATTTATCTGCATGTTTCACATGCGGTTTTCTTCACACCAAGAGCCTAATCATATATGTGATACAAGTATACACATAAAAATTAAATTGTACTAAAAATACTATATGTGGCTAGTTCGCTTAAGAGATTATTGACAAAAATTAATGTGAGACCTTTTGATACAAAAATCAAACTCGACCAATTCGATTACCTAATACTTGTACTTTTTTGTTTCAAAAAAAAATATTTGTACTTTTTTTCATTTTAAAAATAAGGGAGCGAAATATAAAGTATAAAATATAAAAAATGTTGTAATATGATAGTGAAATGCAGAGGACAATTTTAAGAGATGGGCTTTTACATTAAGCGTGTCCACTAAATAAGTTTTTGAGCTAGGTGAGGCGAGCCCAATTAAAATATAAGTATTGTTATGGTTTTTTTGCTTGCAAAAGTATTTGCAGAGTATTTACCAATACAACTTATAAAATGATGTATTGTAATCGAAGGTTCGTAAGTAATGGCCCACGAAAAAGGTTTGATTTGGATCAAACCTTGTGAATGTCATTTGTGAGTAATGTCGAAATTGTGTTTTATATTTCATATTTATTAAAAACTAATTTTTTGTGTTGGTTGGTTTGCGATAGATGCAACTTTTAATTTACATAAATTGTTTGCATTATAAACTTCCACCTGATTGTGTTGGCCTATTTTGATAATAGAGTGTATTAGAAAAGTCATATTTGTAATTGTTTATGTTATGAGTATAGTATGTGTAGTATTACTAAGTTTTAAATTATTTACTCTAAACTAATATCAAAGACTAAAAAGGTATAGAACTATTTTCAATAACAAAGATTTCATTTAATTTTATGTAATGTATCATGATTAGTCATGATGGGGTTTGGATTTCATGCTCAATGAACATATGAGGGGCTTAGTGTGGACCTGGAAGGGTGAGAGTTTAAGGGCCTCTGAGTGTAAATGTGGAGACCTGAGAGGGGTGTCCTCATGAGTGCTGTCTACCCCACGTACCACACAAGCGACAACGATTGTGCCTCGTGGTAGCACGCGCCTCCATGTGAGTAGCAAAGCATTCGAGCCATATGCACCCATGAGGCAACGTGCTTACGTGCACGAGTTTCTCGTGCATCATGCATACTACGTACTCTTGTACAAATACACAATAATAATTCTAAACAAGGCTAATAAAATACTTACATCCCAACATTTCTCTATATTATGTAATAACCCTCCAAATTTACATGTACTCTTGTACAAATACACAATAATATATAGTTCTAATCAAGGCTAAAAAGACACTTACGCCCCAACATCTCATTATTTACCTATCCCGAATAATATAATATGGTGGATCAAGTTTAAAAAATCATCAAGTTAATGATCAAATTACTCTATATTTTTTTTTATTAAACAACTAGTTATTAATTAGAAAATTCTTATGATATTATTTTTACTCATGTATACCATGATGCATGTTTCTTTAATTTAATGATATTTGATAAACAAGATATATGTTCAATACGGAGTATTTAATTTATTACAATTTATATATCTCAACAATTTATTCCCACTTTAATAGATAAAAATATTCAAGATTTATATACCAAGAAAATCATAACTCACAATAAATAAATAATAAAAAACATGCAAATATATATTCATTAAAAGGAAAGAAAATACAATATAGTTGATATATATAGACACATGTATATATGCTTTTGGGGTGTGGGCACACTAGCAAAGCACACTCCAACCTGCAGATCTAGATAAGGCGAGGCATACAAGGTGCAATCTTTCATCCCCATGCTTGTGCAGATTCATTGGTGACACATGTAAATGGTGTGTAGTTTGATTTGCGAGAAAAATTAATTAATATTAATGTTATTCTGAAACGGCTGAAAGTATAAGAATTAAATTACCTAAAAAATTAATTAAGATGTTTGGTTCACTTAAATTTTCCTATGAAATTTTTTAAAATCTATAATATATATTATGGACACATTTCTTGTAATTTGTCGTTATTTTTTTTCATTGGTAATAAAATAAATTATACAATTAATTAACCGAATAAAACACGGTCATAAATTATTATCATTATAAATCCAAACACAACATTATTTTCAAATTCGCAATTCTTAATCAAGAATTTATCTACTCAACCACTCTAATAACTTTAATTTTTTTTCTGAATTATTGCTTTGCGTGATCCATCTAAATTCTGAACAACCTTATCCAAGTTCTCTGCTATGACAACACAGTTCACACCAACCTCTTACCTAATCTTGCCAACATTATTGTCAACTGCTCTAACATATTCATGGAGTATAAATTAAAATGATGTCCCCCCACACATAAAATAATTATATGTGCATTGTCTTCTCATTGTCCATCTTTAAATGACCTTGACAACCTTATCCTTGTAAGCCTTATCCTTGTATGATTTTCTGTCTGTTCTTTCCTGAATCTAGGGTTTTGTCTCATGAAACTCATTGTTCATATAAATTTGTGTTTGCCCTTTGTTCATTTGGAAGCATTAGTGCATAATTGTTCTTGTATTGTATTGTATTGTATTGCATAGTTCTCCAAATATAATAATTCTTGTTTTTCATGGTTAACGATTGACTTAGCGTGTGTGATTGATTGTTTAAATGAATTGCGATCAGAGTGACTGAAGCAGTTCAGATCACGCTTCAACCGTATAAATTTCAATTGATAATAAGGTAAAAATTTTATTAACGTTTTAACTGAAATAATTTAATCGGATTGTTTAAATTTCAGTACATTCCATTCTTCCAAAGGAATAAACATGTTTATTAGCAATTTATATAGATAGAAATCATACCCTGAAAATCATTGGCCAAGTTGGGCAAATAATATAGGAGACCAAAAAGTTAGGGCCTTTTGTCTCCATTTTTCACGCCATGTTTTCTTCATCATGTGCTTCATATGCGAATGGAATACTCTTTAAAAGAAAAAAAAAATTGAAATAATATATTATATGCTTTTGTTAATCGCCTTGCGCTCAATTGACACCTGCTTTTCTTGAGGGAATATCACATGATCGAATTCTGGTGGTGACTGGTGAGGTATTGACTCTTTGAACTACAATAGTTAGAAAAAGTATATTGAACAGATACTATTAATAGAGTCGATAATACTAAAAAAAAGATATTATATGCTATTGATAAAATTCAAATTCTTAATATTTTAATTCAAGAAATTTCTTTTCCTATAAGCGAAACAGAATCACATGTGATTATTAGAAAAACACAGACATGCATGCAATCTCTATATATGGTTACACATTGAAAAGATAAATTCTTATAAAACCTTTTTAGTTATTCATATATATATTTTTTATTCATGGTGGGTATTTGAATCAAATAATATAAAGATGGCTCAATAAATAAAGAAAAATCGGTTGTATCTTTTCCAATATATATTGCAAGTCAATTAATTGATAAAATATCTAAAACCAAGTTGACTAGATTTTGGGGTTTGATTAAATCAAAGTAATGATGTTAAAAGTTTGTATGGTCAAATACAAATAGATGGAACATGATTCTCGTACGTAAAAAAAATAAAAGATTTAGTATTGCTAATATCTTTTTGGTCGAATCTTCACATAGATTTACTTCGATTTGCAGCTATTTCATATATCTAATGCATACGTACTTTTTCAATGTAATAGTTGTCGAGCATTTAATATAATATATAAACATAGATGTATAATCCAACTATCTGTTTAGATTTTAGTTGAGATAGAACACATGCTTCAATTTAGTATAAGAGTTAATTCTATGCGTGAGCAATTCAACCATCAATTTAGACTTTTAGTCATGATAGAGCACATGCTTCAATTATAATTACAAGTTTTTGGTCATTTCAAAATAGTGTATTGGGTGATCCCAAAAATGGGGAAATGGATAATAATCTTTTATCATTGGATAATAAATAAATAATAATAATAATAATAAAGTCAAAACAAAATAGAATTTAAAAAAGGAAATAATGAACTTTGGGGTGGCGGAGGTGCACCATATATTTTGCGCACCTTATCACCATCTTCATCATCTACGGTGCACGAAAAAGAGGAATCAAAAAGTGTATTGACCACTTTCCTTAACATCAATCTTTACATCCATTATATATATACATATACATGTATAATATGTAGATACATAGAGATAAAAGTTTGGGTTCCACCAAAACCATGGATATTTGGGATTCTAGTAGTAGTAATATTGCTGTCATCACCTCAGAGTTCATCACTTTCTATTCTTTTGGCAGTGTTAGTGATTGCAGTTCCTTAAATTCATCATTCTCAGCTGATTTGTCTCTTTCCTTTTCTGCTTTTCAATGCCTCAATTCCACCATTTTCTTGAAGGAGGAGGGGATTAATTGATCACCCTTCTGAATTCTGCCTGTTTTTGTCTTGTTTGTTTAGTGTAATCAATACCCTTTTCTCTCGTTTCCCTTAAAGTTTGGAACTTTGTGGCATTTGTTTGCAAAAATGCCTTGTCTTTTTACTTTTTCTGCTTTTCAATGCCTCAATTCCACCATTTTTCTTGAAGGAGGAAGGGATTAATTGATCACCCTTCTGAATTCTGCATTTCTGCCTGTTTTTTTTGTTGTTTGTTTAGTGTAATCCATACCCTTTTCTCTCTTTTCCCTTAAAGTTTGGAACTTTGTGGCATTTGTTTGCAAGAATGCCTTGCCTCTTTACTTTTCTGCTTTTCAATGCCTCAATTCCACCATTTTCTTGAAGGAGGAGGGGATTAATTGATCACCCTTCTGAATTCTGCATTTCTGCCTGTTTTTTTATGTTGTTTGTTTAGTGAAATCCATACCCTTTTCTCTGTTTTCCCTTAAAGTTTGGAACTTTGTGGCATTTGTTTGCAAGAATGCTGTGTTCTTCCTTATCTGGGCTGATTCATCAGGCAGCCAGGATGGGTTCTTTGGAGAATTTATGCAGGTAACTTGTCTTCTTAGTCTCAAGAACTAAAATGTGGTTGATCAGATTATGTTTTGGATGAGGGTTTTGATGAAACTGTGGCTGTGTTTGTGATTTGTGAATGGAATTGTTAGAAGCATTTGTGGTAGTGTACTTGTAGCCTAGGCAATTCCCGAAATCCATTTATTCTTTACGATCATCAGGTGTGGTTTTGATGGTCGTCTTGGATGTTGGATTGGGAATGAAAAACACAAGAAGAGGAGGCTCAGCATTGCCCCTTGGAGTGCTTCTGCTCTTGCTGAAACCCGAAATTCGTCTGGAGCTGAACTCTATGCAGAGGTTGGGACCTTTTTCTTGCATGATATATGTTTGTTTTTATGCTTAGGAGGATAATTCTGTATCGTTAATTGAATGATCAGTCGGTTTTAGATGTTTTATGAATTGTAGCATAGTTTATAGTTGAGATTGTGACACTTTTGGCAGGTTTTGAAAGATGCTAGGGAAAAGTTTACACGGGAGGTATCTTTGCGAACGAAGGATAAAGAAATATCCCTAGCAAAGGTATATATTCGAGTGGTTTTAATTTATTCTCGATTGACATAGTTGACAAGCTCAATCCCATTTCACGAAAAGAGAACGGACTGGTTTATAAGCAAAGCTGTTCTATGTTTCATCTTTGGCGCTTTCTATTTGTGACAATTAATATGTTGAATGAGATCACGTATGCTGTTAACCGTATAGGCTTTGCTTTATGTTGGTGCCGAAGATGAGGTGTTCATGGCTTTCAACCGGGAGAAGGATGCTTACGCAGTCCAAAGTGAAAGTACGGCTCTGTTACCGTCCTATACTCCGGATTGGCAACACGTCGAGGCCATGCCTCTTGCGGGAAAAAGTATGAATCAGTGGTTGGGCGAGCTGGATGCAATTGCACGAGAAGTCGAGGCAGAGCTAGTTTCGCGAGAAATAGGGTGCCATTTGAGTGAGGTTTTGGACGCAGTGAACATAGTCCTTTTCGAGTTGAGAGGTTTCAAAAGGTCACATGTGTTGGTAGATTCCAAAGGTCTATACCTGCACTCGGTATTAGGCTCGGGATCTTGCAGTGGTAATATACCCATCCCCTCGTTTTAAATTTTACTAATTACTGGTGTTCATGTCATTTGATGCTAGCTCGTTTACTTTATGAACAGCGATTTTGCTCAGTATTATTTATATAGAGGTTTGCCGAAGACTTAATCTAACTGTTTTGGGATCCCGAGTTGGGGAAGAGTTTTTGATATGGCCCCAGACAGGAAACCCCGAGGTAATCCTCGTTTTAAAATGCTGTTGCACATTTTTGATACCTATAAGCGTTTTCTAAGTTTTCTAATCGTATCAAGCTTAAACTTACTACATTCGTCACTCGTTTAGGAGTTATTCAAGATTACTTGCGGGCACAGTTTGTTTGGTATTGTTAACGGGAAGTGTGTGGAGGACCCTCGATCGAAGGCCTCAGACATAAACAGCAATTCACTTCTAGGACTCGAGGTTGCAACAAACCGAGATATAATTGGAATCGCTTTAGCCAATTTGATTGTAAGCTTTAAACTGATTCTATTCTCGTATACCTTTTAGTTTTCGGGGATTCATTCAATCATTCTATGTTGGATTTAATGCTTCTACTGATTCGTTGCAGAGGTTTCATTGGAAACGTGCCTCGAGAGCAAACCATGGTCTGATGCTGACTTCCCCGCTTAGATCTGTTCGTGATGCTGATGAAAGATCTAGCAAGAACGACGTTGATTCAAATGTCCCCTTGTTACGACCTCAAGATCTAAGGTAGCCATCGCCCATCTTATACTCTCCCGTGCCTCATTCACTATAATTGCTTCCCTTTCCCGATTAAACAGCTTCCACTTACAGATACTGCATTGTAACAGAGTCAGTAGTACTAAAAAAAAAACAGCTTCCACTTTGTGTTGTTCCTTCGCTTATGATAACATTGCTATCTAGGCTGGCTATTATGGCATCAGAACGATTGCTTATTCTGCAGCCGCACAATTGGGCTTTGAGACGAGACTATGGCATGATGTTGTACTATAGTAGGTATATATGCACGACGATTTTGATAACTTATCTAACATAAACGATTCAAGTCTCGTTAGTCGTTACTGCTGCCTCATGTCCTCGATGTTTAACCAGGGAATACGAGGCAGCTGTACAGGAGCTTAGCATCTGTATGGCCTTCGCCCCCGAAGAGGAAGCAGAGGTTTTGGAGCCGTTCGTTGAGAAGTTGCATCTGTTGCGCCTTGAATCCTCGTGGAAGTCCCGGGGACATAAAGGCCGGCTTACAGTTCCTTGACAGCGTTGATTCATTTGTACAATGTCGCGGTTTTTCTGACATGTTTAGCTTTCAGCGAGGCGTAGAAGTAGCCTTTTCTGGTTTCTGTAAATACTTGCTGTAGACCATGTTGGAGCCATAATGGCCATGAGACAAAGATGTATGTACAAGTAGAACAGATGAAGCTTAAAAAGGTGTCAGATGATAATGTTAATTCTCAGTTTCATGGGAAGAAATAACAGCCATGGCAAATGATCTTTTAAAGGGAATTTCCTGTATAGTTCTCATGCTGATGATTTTGAGGAGATGAACATTGCAGCTTTTTGTATGGCAAAGATGTATGTTTTGTTTTGACTTCATAAACTACAAGTTCTTCATAATACACATAATTATATAGTTGAAGATACATAAACATTTAACATAATACACATACATAAACACTGATAATAATAAATACGATTATAACATAAAGACCGTAGTTTTATTAAGGTTGTTTGAAACCGGATACAAAGGCTAACCAAACCGGTCCAACAAGCTATGACGTCGAGTCAAAGTCCTTACCTCGGGAGATCGGGCAGTGGGCCTTTAGACCACCGAGGTTTAACTACTGATTTGAGTAATAGCCCACAAAAGTCCCTTTCTCTTCAATAAATGCGGTATTTGTAGGTAAGGGAAAAGGACAAGTTCCGTCCCCTCGGCATGGCAAGCATGTGGAGAACATGCATAGGCCCAATGCTAAGAGAAAATGGCGTTACACACATGGCGGGCCTGGTCAAATCACGAGCCTTATTCCTACAAGACTCGGTGGCTCGGCAATGGACGAGGATCTCTCGCATGCACTCCAAAGGGGTCGATTAGGTTAGCAATGCCGTAGGTCTTTTCCCGGTCACTCGAGCCAGGATAACTGGTCGGACCGGGTCAGGTCTTGCCAAGGACCATTGGGGGTACCCGACCCGACAACTCATACGGGTGATGCTTTTGGAGAGAAAATCTCTGTCAAACACGATATTTTAAAATAAGTACATACAGAGCATGTGTATTATGTTATGAAATTAATTGTCTTCATCTATATAATTTTGTACATTATGAATTTTAATTCCATAATATGTATGTGTATTATGTTAAGTGTATGTGTACTCACTATACAATTCTGTGTATTATAAACATGAATTATGTATCTTCCTCAGTGGAGACAATACTGACTCTGGTGCTTCAATAGGTTGAGAAAGTAGTTATGAACAGATACTGCATTGTAATAGAGTTAGTAGTATTAAAAAAAAAAAAAAATTGTATATTGAACAAGGGTCCACAGTGTTGTGGACCTGATCCACGATATAACGATTGTAATTTTACTATCTCGGCCCATTGATGCGCCCATCCAACCTAGAAACCCAAAAAGGGGGAAAAAAAAGATTTTATTGTTCAATAGGTGAGAAAAGGAAAGAATTTGCTACAGGCTTCGCCCTTTGGCTACTTGTAGTTGTTCCCATAATTCGAATCCCTTCGCGTCGCCATTTATCTGCTAATACACTGCAACAGAAGCCCAGCCCTCAAATTGTTCGATCAGCGAACTCAATTACTCAATTCGTTCTTCTCTCAGTTCAGACTTCAGATCATCTTCCCGGTAAAGGCAATCGTATTTAAGCTAATTCCCATTCCTTCTATCGTTATCTATTTCACTTCGATTCCGGATTTCGGTTCCATCACTTCTCTTAGCTTCGGCCTGCTCATATATTCTCTTTTCTTTGTGTGTATAGGTTCAGGATGGTTGAGACCCTGTTTGAGGATATTTTCACAGTAACTAACATAGACCCAGATGGGAAAAAGTTCGATAAAGGTATTCATCTATTCACTCTCTCTCACAGTTCTTTTATGGTATACTCTATATTGCCTTGAATGTTTTATTGAAAAAGTAGTGATTTTGATGTGGGGAGAGATTTGGGGCAGCACATACACCTACACCAATGCCTGATAAGAACCATCTTCTTGACCTAAAAGCTTAAACCAATGAGTTTTTAGCATATTGAACAATAGGGTTAATGAATAGTGGAGCAAATTTCAATTCTTATACCATGGATAAAGGTCAACCTAGCATTGTGGACTCTGGATATGTGCTACCTTCAATTTATTTATAGGTGTTTAGTATCTAATATATTAACTATAGACACATAATATTAATATTGTTTTGGACCAAGTTCCACACTGTAAGATGGACCTGGTCTGGTGTATAATTTGCCAAATATCATGCAATTGTTATACCATAGACCAGGGTTCATTAGTACATTGTGAACCTTACAAAAGTTCTGTATCTACGGTTAACAGTTTTTGTATATGTAAACAAATAACTTGATAATTGCTTACACGTAATATGATAGCTACAAGTACAAAAAATGTCAATTGCAAATATAGAATGTGTCAACTACAGATACAGAATCTGAAGGTTATTTTTGGACCAGGATCTACAATGCAAGGTAGACCCTGGTCCATGGTATAATTTGCCGATATCATGTGGGTCTGCAATGAATTTTGAATCTTCTTGTGTTTTGAGAGCCTTAGTCCCTGTTTAGTAATAAAAGACCTTTCTTTTTTTTTTTTTTAGTTGTTGATATAGTGGTTGAATTCCCTATGTGGTTCACTTTTAGCTCTTTACCACTTAGTTTTGGCTTTTGATTGTGGGACGTTGTCGTTCTTCACATATGGATATGATATGTTTCACATGTAGTTTGTAGTTTCTCAAAGGGACGGGAATTTCTGCCTAAAAAATAAGCAATTTCTATTATACCTATTTTCGGAACAGTTTATAGCTGTACTGATGTCTAAGATAATGATTGCGTGTGTTCCTAGTTAATCGCATTGAGGCGAGGAGCGAGCAGTTTGAAATGTTTATGCAATTAGATATAAACACAGAGGTATACCCTATCCACCGAGAAGAGAAGTTTATGATGGTTCTGGCCTCCACATTAAACTTGGATGGGGCACCAGATTCTGGTTACTTTCTTCAGGTATTCTTTTGCTATAATTTATTTCCGTGAATTAACGGTATTGCCCATAAAAAGTTTCTAACCGATTGCCTAGCTAATTCTCCGTAAAATTTTGTCGTTGGAAATGCTTCCATTCTTAAAGTTCTAACTTTGTCTTGGCATCGTAACCTTGATCTCAGGGAAACAGGAAATCACTTGCTGACAAGTTCGAGTACGTGATGCAAGGAAAGCTGTACAGGATATCAGAGGAAGGCTCGGGAAGGCTTGCTAAAGCGTAGGCTTCATTGCCCCGCGTCTCTTAATGCTTCATTGCCAATTTTCCTCGTTTTCTACTACGAAATTTGCGTAAAATGCGTTCACCTGTTTTTGTTCCTCGCTCCAGGGATATATACGTTTCATTCGGTGGACTTCTGATGCAGCTGAGGGGAGATCCATCGATAGCAGCTAAATTCGAGCTCGACCAGAGGCTGTTCATTCTCATCAGGAAAGTTTGAAGCTTTGAAGTCTTTTTGCTGATGGATCGGATACTGTTGTTATCTGATGTTATTTGTCAGTCTAACGTTTACATTTGAAGTGTTAAACGTTGAGCCTTTGGGCTTGTTCATGAACATGATGTAATAATAAAGATGACAAAGTGCTATGTTGTTTGCAAATGATGCTCTGTTGGCTCATAATAATGCTTTTTAAGATTCTATCTTCTGTATATGATTACAACAGGATGTTAGACCTCGCAATTATGGACCCGATCCAGTAACACGACACAAAATCGGACATGAAAATAATGGGTTAGTGTTTAGTCTTAACATGTCTTGAATTGTTAATGGGTTGACCTGTTAATGAACCGTATACATGAATTTTTCAGGTCTATCGAATTTTTCTATTCAACCATTAACTTTGAGACAAAATAAATTTTTCATTTTTATTAATTAGTTACTCATGAATATTCTCTATGTTTTGATTAATTACTCGAGCATACTTTATAATGTCGGAAGCAATTCTAGCTGAGTTGAGCTGTCTATTAATATTCTCAGTTTGAATTAATAGGGAAAGATAAACAAAGAAGCAAACATATCACATCTCTTATAATAACCCTATCAATGATTCTTGTTGAATTTTTTTTTTTTTCTTGACATTTTGAGGATGCAAAGAGATGATAAGACTATAGGAGAGAGGGTATTTTGTTGGATCGCGAAAATTATTTTAAAAAAGAAAAGAAAAGAGGGGTAAGTCCAACAACTGTACTGCAAGCGCCCAACGGGATCATGTGATTGAAATTGCTCTTAGAATTTATGATGAAATTGCTCTTAAAATTCATGTGATTGAAATTGCTCTTAGAATTTATGATGAAATTGCTCTTAGAATTTATGATTGATCGGTCCACGTCATAAAACATAAAATGAACGATACGTATAATATAATTATTCTCTAAAAAACGGTAACATTGGCTACCACCTTAAGCGGTCCAATCCATAGATAAGAAGAGTTGATTGTTACACTGTCATTAATATCAATCACTAATGAAACTATCATCCATGCATCCCATTCAAGCTACATATTATCTATGTCTCTACTCTCAAAATCAACCACAATTATTGCAGATTTTACATTTTTCTTGGTGCAGTTTAATACCAGCCTCAATCTCATCTACACCAAGATATTAGCCTAATTAGCTTGCCAGATATCATTGGGTTTTGGCACCTAACATGAAGATGGTGCAGCCTGGTACAACTGCTGCTGGCCACAAAAATACATAGATTTAACAAACTCCCAGGCCAGAAGAAAGTGACTGTTTTGACATATATATATGTTTTATCTTCATATCCTTTAATTTTGTTTTTGCCTTTTTTTTTTTTTTTTAGTAACAAGAGAAACTCGCAACTGGCCCTAACCCTATCTGACAAAGGACCGAATAAACCTGCCTAAGTTGGTCATAGCTAATCGGCTCAAATTAAGAACGCCAATAGATCGCTTATACTAAGAGCTGAACTTGTAACATTGTGATTACTAAGCCAACTGTCTGACCAATTTAGCTGGGTTGCCTCGCGGTTCTTGATTTTGACACGTTACTATCTACATGTAGCATGTGTTGGGGGAGGGGACCATTGATCAGGTGGCTGCCGAAATGAATTAATGTTAGCAACAGTGAAGGAATTAGGGGGCACATTGAAATTTCAGCCAGCATGTACTCTTTTGTGAAATTTTTATTTCATGTTCTAATAAGATCTTTAATTTGAGGATAAAAATGGGGGAACATTATTCATTACAATTATGGTGTGTAACGAAATGGGTAATATTAGTATGATTAAATAATAAGTAAATTGTCAATAATTTTGTGATCTAGTGTATGAAGTAGCTCTTCTAATTGAGGGGTCATGGGTTTGGACTCCCGTGGGTGCGATAGTGAGTCTTTGTGTTTCAGTAGGGTTAAATTAGTGCAAAAACGAGCTGATCAAGCTATATATTTACGAGCTGGTCGAGATTAGAAAGATTGTGCGACAAATATATTATTATAATTTTAATAAAAATCAAAACCCCTTCACAGACTCTAGTGATTGGCAGCCATATATAATAGTTCGATTAGGGATAACCAACCCGATAGGAACATGCTAACCATACACAAATTAGTTAATTAGTTTCTTATCATTTTCAGAGTTAGAGCTGGAGTTATAATTGCTACTTTTTGTTTTGTGGGTGACAACTGACGAGAGAAACACGTTGTTATTATTCAAAATTAGGCACTAAGTGAACCTCACTTTTATGTAATATCACGCAAACAATATATAAGAGGTAAATCGTACCAGGAAGACGTACAATTAAACTTGTGACTTTTAGATATAAGAGCCATGTTCCACTCGGTTTTGACTACCCTTTTAGATATAAGAACCATGTTTGATCCACTTGGCGTTGGCTACCCTTTTGGAAGAGTAAATATTAAACTTGAAGTCTGTGTCTTATTTTGTCACATATGAAACGTGTATATATGTAGAAGCTGGTTAGAAAAATTGTAGCCATCCATTACATAATTAAATAGAGAAGGAAACCTGTAAGTTAAATATATTTCATACAAAATGTGAGACTCACGTAGTTTGTGATTTTTATTAAGAAAATTAGCGATATTATCATCATCATCATCAACCTCTAGTTCACAGTGTACATATAGAGGTTAAAATTAATGAGTTGATCGGACGATTAATTTTGGTTTTGTGGGTTCGGGTGGTTAAACCAATCAAAGGTGGTATGACGAAGTGTATGGGTCAACCAGTTGGAAGGGGTAAGTAGGATTGACCGAGTAGCGGAAGGAGTTGCTCATAGAGCTAGAGCTGATCGAGTAGTTGAGGCAGGCGACCGATTGAGGCTGGGAAGATTGATCTAAGCACTCAGTCGGAGGAGAAACTTGAGTATAATCAATGCGAAGTTAATAGTAATGATGAGATCAGCCATTGAGGAAGGCAGTTCGTCGCGAAGTGAGTGGAAATCGACATGAACTCCAACGATTGAGTCATTTAAAACATCTATAGTTGTATTTAATTTATTAATGATAGGCTAGCCGGCATGTATAAAAAACCTGAGACGGCATTGTAAATGGGGTTAAGCAATTTGGGTTAAGCAATTTGAGTATACACGAGAGATTTGAGAGCATACAATAATGTTTTGGTAGTATTGACCAGTCGACTGACTGCTTCGGTGGTCACGAAACCAACAATAAGTCTTAAAGATGAGAATCCATGAAATGGTCTCATGTAGGAGATTTTACCTTATTAGAAATATCTCCTTTTGTCTCACGAGGCTAGCTCAAGTTGTCAACCATATAACCTAAAACCAACACTCTAGTTATAGAGTAGACTTCAAGTTGCACTTAAAAATCATAAATTAATCAAAGGTGATAAAGACTCTTTATACACATAATGTATAAGCATTGATGAAAATTGATAATTGATTAGACGACTCGTGATTTATCCCCTCCAACTAAAAAATTAGTCATGTGTAGAGCACTCTTGCCCTTCCCCGCAAGAGACGTCTGTCAGTCTGTCACGTATGTTTCAACATGTCCCTTGAGCATCACTCTATAAATCGGTGCACTATCCTCTATAAGGTATTATGTATTGTCTCCATTCTTTTCCATTACTAGACCATTTTGTTGCAGAACAAAATAGAATAGCAAAAGAAAATGGATGCTTTTTCTTCTTCTTCTTTCCTCTCTACTCTCCCAATCTCTTTTCCTAAGAACAAATCTCCTTCACCGCCTAATCTCACTATTCTCAACGTTTCATCTGTTAGAATCGAAGAAAAAACGGTAACCACCACAAAACAGACTCCTCGGCCGGCGGAGCAGCCGCCGGAGCAGACTCGAAAGCCGCCGCCACCGAGAAAAGCCGCGGCGGTGTCTCGGAGGCCGGCGGCGGAGGTTTCATTGCCTACTCTGATATTTAACGGCTTTGATGAGTTCATCAACACTTTCATTGATCCGCCGGTGCGGCAATCCGTTGATCCGCGCCATGTTTTGTCGGCGAATTTCGCTCCCGTCGACGAGCTCCCGCCGACGGAGTGCGAGGTGGTGGAGGGGGCTCTGCCGTCGTGCCTCGACGGCGCGTACATCCGCAACGGCCCTAACCCGCAGTATCTGCCGCGTGGGCCCTACCATCTATTTGACGGCGACGGGATGCTTCACGCCGTTAGGATTTCTCGGGGGAGAGCCACGCTGTGTAGCCGTTATGTGAAGACGTATAAGTATGAGGTGGAACGGAGTATCGGTTCTCCCGTTATCCCTAACGTTTTCTCCGGTTTTAGTGGCCTAACCGCTTCCGCTGCCCGCGGAGCTCTGACCGCTGCCCGAGCACTTTCCGGGCAGTTTAACCCCGGTAACGGCATTGGCTTAGCGAATACCAGTTTGGCCCTTTTCGGCGGGAAGCTTTTCGCGCTCGGAGAATCCGATCTCCCTTACGCCGTTAAAATAACCCCCGACGGTGACGTCATCACTCTCGGCCGTCACGATTTTGACGGGAAGCTTATAATGAGCATGACGGCCCACCCGAAAATCGACCCGGAAACCCGCGAGGCTTTCGCGTTCCGTTACGGCCCAATGCCGCCGTTCCTAACGTTCTTCCGAGTAAACCCCGACGGCGTTAAACAACCCGACGTCCCGATTTTCTCCATGCCGACCCCGTCGTTTATGCACGATTTCGCCATCACCAAAAACTACGCCGTTTTTCCCGACATCCAGATCGGAATGAACCCGCTGGATCTCCTCAACGGCGGCTCGCCGGTCGGGGCTTCTCCCGGGAAAGTCCCGAGAGTCGGCGTGATTCCACGGTACGCCAAAGACGAGTCGGAAATGCGGTGGTTCGAGGTGCCGGGGTTCAATATCGTCCACGCCATAAACGCCTGGGAAGAAGATGAGGGGAACACCATAGTAATGGTGGCTCCGAATATAATGTCCGTTGAACACACCATGGAACGCATGGATTTGGTTCACGCGGCGGTGGAGAAACTCACGATTGATCTCAAAACCGGCATGGTTTTCCGGCAACCGCTTTCCACCCGGAATCTCGATTTTGGGGTGATCAATCCGGCTTACGTCGCCAAGAAAAACAAGTACGTATTCTTATAAAAGATTCAAACAATTTGATGCCATCTCACGCGTCTCAATCCTTAAGGCCATTAATAAAAAATCTGACACATCTTATGAATTAATACACACTTACGGTCTCACATATATTTTTACCAACAATTTATAATTCCTCACTTTCATAGGCTAACAACACCAATATTTTAAAGTAATCTAAAAAAAAAAATTCAATAAGGTTAATAGTAGAATATAATATAAATATTTGATTTACGGATAAGACTACGTACAACTACTATATGAAAGTTATTATTTGATTGATTCAAAACAAGAAGGACAATAAACATATGCTATGAAGAATCAAATTTGAAAATTTTAAAATATTGTGATTATCAAATTAATTGTCTGACCAATTTAATTAGGGTTGCTTTTTAGTTGAACCGGAATCTTATACTTAAAGTTACTATTTATACTATATCTAGATTTTTATTTTTGGCATAGTGCACGATAAATTTAGGCCATACACGTAACAATCATCACCTACTGTTGCTTTACTCTCAAAGATGCCTTCCATTTATATCTTTATATCTCCAATCAAATAACGTGAAATATGATCACGATTTGATTCGAATTAAACCGATCAAATATAATAGTACAATCAAAGTTAAATTAATACGGACTAGTAGATTGGGGAAGTGACAATTTTTTGTACGTCTTCAACTATAGAGAAATAGTATGTCTTTTATTTGCTAATTACGTCATCCTTTTATTGTTTGTAAGGTAGTTTTAATTGAAACATGTGTTTTGTCTTAACTAAAAGTCTAAACTGATATTATATATGCAGGTATGTGTATGCAGCGGTAGGGGATCCTATGCCGAAGATATCGGGAGTGGTGAAGCTCGACGTGTCGGTGTCGGAAGCCGACCGCCGCGATTGCATAGTGGGTAGCCGGATGTACGGGCCAGGATGCTTTGGGGGAGAGCCATTTTATGTCGCCAGAGAGCCCGACAACCCGGAAGCGGCGGAGGACGACGGGTATGTGGTGTCGTATGTGCATGACAAGAAGAGTGGAGAATCTAAGTTCTTAGTAATGGACGCCCAAACTCCCAACCTTGACATTGTCGCCGCCGTCAAATTGCCTGCCCGGGTGCCCTGTGGTTTTCATGGCCTATTCGTTAAGGAAAGTGACCTAAACAACCTTTGAAACACCAATTCATATCAACAATAATTCTTTAAAATTATATATATATAAAATTGCAAGGACCAGTTGGTAACACCATACAGATCATGATAAGGGTGTCTCTATTTACGGTGTTTATAATTGTTGGGCAGTACACCCACACTTAGACTTACGACCACTGTATTATGACTCGGAAATAGCTATTTCTCATATTGTGTATTAGTATACGTACATATATGTATGTAATTTTTAGACTTGTAATAAATATTTAGAATTGTAATATTGTCAAAATTTTAGCAAAAGACTATTGTTATTTTTTCGTGCTAATTTTATTTTCTAATGTTCACTTTTGTAATGAAACTCTTTGTATTCATGGTCACCATGAAATAGTTGACACACATTGTGTTATAAAAAATAATATATTTATTAATTAAATATGAAAGGGATTAATAATATATTACTACCACGTAAGAAGTAAAATTATGGTGAAATTTTCGCATCGACAACAATGATTATTGATGTGTTGGTAAACTTTTTAAACTTTATCCATTTTGCACATTGTTTCCAAATAAAAAATGTGTTTGATGCTTCTTAAATTATTGGTTTATCGTTTTCAAAAAAAAAAAAATTTTTGGTTTATCTGATGATTCTTGGGAACGTTCATGTCAGAGTGTGTGTGGTGGAAATTGGAAGATTGTGATGCTGATATTGACATTATGTCCGTAAATAAAAAAAAATCATTATCATTGTAATTTTTTTTTTCACTTATAAAAATAAATCACGCCTTCACATCATTACATTTTAATTTCTTCATTAATTTTCATGCATACATTATTTTTTCATCTTCAAAAATGATTTCATTTTAACATCATATCATAATTGATAGTGTTTAATTCCTCTATGTACCTAAGTGTATGTGTATAGTAGAGTATGTAAAGTATAAAGTGTAGATGAGAGAATTTAATCCAAGAAAGTCGATCACTTTATTCATTCTTCTTCCATAGTCTAGAGAGAGTAGAGAGAACAACTTCTTGAGTTTTTTTTTTAGAGAGAGAGAGAGCCAACACTACTCAGATTGTAAGAAAGAACGTTGATGACGTAAATATTTTTGGGTATACGGATACGGGTACAAATTATAATATAGTAGCTCAGATAGTTTTGGAGATCGGAGAGTCCGAAGCTCTTAGATGTTCTAGGGAGTAAATGCTTCAAAAAGTCCAATTCTCTTTGCAATAAATGCTCTATTTGTAGGGGAATGGATGTGAGCTCGGGTACACGGCATACCCGTCGGCCGCCACGTGTTCTACATGCATGGGAAGGTCGGCGGCCTTATAAATTAATACAAGTGGGTCTTGATTCTTGACATGCCCATTCTCTAGAATAGAAAGTGTTCATGGTCGGAATATCCGGTCCGAGCCTCGAGGTCGGGACTGAGCTGGCATTCAATGACGAATTCATAATACTCTCGTTAGGTCAGGTCGAAATTTTATCAAGTCGGATCCGATCGGAGACTGTTCTTCGCGCTCCCAAGAGTACATGCCGAGCAAATACTCGGCGGGTTACCCATGGTATATTTCTCATCAAACGTAATGACATTATAAAGCCAAAGAATATTGTTTTATTACCTTTAGAAAGTTAGAAAATCGAACATTGAACCCTCTTCTTTTCCGGAGGTATCTTTCCTATCAATAATTAAGGAGGAAAAGAACTCCAAAAGTCATAACCACCAAGCCACGCTCTTATCGATCCGACTCCCTTATGCCTAGTAGGATTGAGCAGTCGAGTACTTTATAGTCGATGTCGAATCTAATTACTAATCCAACTATTCTAATTTATCACTCTCAGATCTAATTTGAGAATGAGTCCTACTATGCATACTCCCTTATTTATATTCATGTGACAAACAATAATTTGTTATTTTTATTATGTAGATTCATAGAGAAGTGTTAACATCTAAAATTTGTGAAAAAAAATATTAAGAATATAAAAGTCCACCGAATATTTTCCTTTGAGAAGTTAGTTATCACCGTTTTCAAAGATTATTATTTTGGGATGTTCTTGTTGTTCATATCATAGCGGTGAGGTAGCTTCCATATCCTTGCTTTGCTTTCACTCAATTGCAACACATAACATCATTTCATTTCTAGTCCACATGTGCACTTACTGTTGCACCACCTCAACCCTGTGTGCGCACCTTCTCATTTGGAACTATCATAAAATCTTCACACACACACACATAGGAACTGAATCTAATGTATAAAAACACTGTTTAAAAAAAGTGCGAGTAACAGTTTCATAGAGTGCATCTAAGTGCAAGTAAAATATATTAAAAGTGTAACAAATAATGTAGACTAAACAACAATATTAAGTACGCTTAACGTTATCATTAATTGCACTAAATGATACCATTAAGTGCACCAATGTGAAATACGTTATCCTTATAAGTGCATCAATGTGAAAAGGTAATAAATTACTTGCACTATTGAGTGTAAATGGTTACATTTTAAAGGGATTTTACTTGCACGCTTGCATACCGCGCTTTTTTAAAGTTACATATGATCTGTTGATTTTCTTATATGGACGACTCTCTTATATGGACGACTCAAATTAATTGTTATTTCTCTCTTGGACACCCGATCTTACTGGAGTGAGGTAAATTCTGCTTATACACCCTGCGCACAAAGGGTCTTTATATCGTCTGATTGATCCAGATCTCTAAAGCAAACTTCAACGTGATCAATCAAACTAACTGAACTAATCCCGTGTGACAAAATCCTTATATTCTTATCCTCACACAAACCAGCTCATCTGGCAGCTCAGAACCCCCACTTTTGAATGCAAAACCAAACATCCTATGATTCCTATCTAATACAGTGATTTAAACCATCCCACTTTAGCAATCTTAGCTGTTGTTTAGAAGTTTGGTCCACCAAATGGGGATGAGATCCTTGCTTCAATCAAAAGTTTGGTAGGCTAATAGCATACCACTTTGCTATTTCAAGCTTTCAAATATGTCATCTCAGAATTCATCAATGATAAATACAAAAGTAACAAAGATGAATCCTCTCTAACAACTTAAGCTTTAGACCATAATGTAATGCATACTTCAATCTAACATCAAAACGAGCGAAAGGCCAGAAGTTCGAACTCATGTGTTGCCAATACTTAACATAAGAGTGGAAGTCGAATCTAGATTTCAAGAGTCAATACATGATCGATCCCTATGCATGACCTAACCGGAAGTTTAACGCCAAAGTTTTTCGACATTCATAATCCAACCAGATCATCAACGCAAATCGAACTCTACTTGAGATACAAGGTTGATGAACATTATTTTCCCGTTCTTCAGAGTGTGGGAATTAAGCTAAAAACCTTCTCCTATAACGTATTACCTGGCTTATACTAAGAGCAATCCCCCCGCGTTTCAAGAATTATCGTCTTCTATAGCTTCTATAGCGCGGTATCCCTCCACCGAGGAAGGCGGGTCCTATAATTTGAACATGATAAGGAAAGAATTGACATAAACCGTGCAAAGACAACAGCGAAGGCTGAAACGACATCAGTTATAAGTTGACATTTTTTATCATTAATATCTCAAAAAAAGTAATAGTCCGTAATAAAAATTGTAGAATGCTAGAATGTGTGAGTCTCAAAGATGAGAAGAAAATTTTCCTGTAAATATCTCTCGAGACTTGCTAATCCATCATCTTAGGTATTGATGTAGATGGACCAGAGAAAATTTGTCCTATCTGGTATGAGATCTTGTTAAGAGAAGATTCTCTGGGAATTAGAGGGTCTGAGGAGCGATTAGTATGAGGAATAGTTACCATCGATGATTGTTTCTCTCTGTACGACGCCCACGTTACCAAATAAAGACCCGCTATGATCAGAAGTCCTCCCAATATGCTGCATTATCATATCAGTGTTAGCGTTAATGAGCTAATGTATTACGAAAAAACAGCTTTTTCAAAAACGGGATAAATGAAAAAAAGTGTTGTGAGTGCTAAGAATGTATTAAATACGAGACAAGTTAGAAAGAAGAAGAAGAAAAACCGTAAAGTATTACCTTCCCAAATAAATAGGGCTTCCGAGGAAAATTGTTGACAGGATTGTCGACGCAGCAGGTTGAAGTGGATTGTAAAGAGCGACTAAAGCCGGGCCGAGAATCCTATTGCACCATGTCAGAAGTCCATAGTTGAGAGCGGATGCAATTATTCCCTGATAAAGAAAACCGAATGAATAGCCTAAAAAGTAGGAGAATGTACACGCTGAATAAAAATCCAATAAGCCCCAAGAATGTTTCTTGGATACACGCATAAACATAAAAACTAACTTGATCCCAGACAACTCAGGACAATCTATAGAAAATGGAAGAACGGGCAAACTTACAGCATAGCAAACTGCAATAACTTCAGATTGTGTGAATTTCCAGTCTGCTGACAGGTTTGTTGTAAAAAATGCTGTCACTCCCATTAAAATGGTGCCACAAAGATACGAATATGCTGTCAGGGAAATGTTTGCAGGATATTTCTTTAAAATTGGTGCCTGAAACATTTAAAAAGCGTAAGCTATTAGCTATCTCTTCTTTTCTGGTAAAAAAAATAGTCCTACCAAGTACTGTAACGCTATAAAGAGACAGAAAAATAAGGAAAAGAAACAACTATAAAGTATAAATATGAAATAAAGTACCTGAATGGCTAGGTATGCTGCCATGCACATACAGTTTCCTATTAAGCACAAGACGCCAAGGTGAAAGTTATCAAATCCCAATTCTAGGAGACCAGACATTAACCATCCGGAAGGTTCAGGCTGACCCCGAGCACTAATTTCATTTTGTGCGGAGAAATCCGGTTCCTTATATCCAAGAATGGTCGAGCCTCGGTACAGTGCCATTACAACAGCACCTGAAACACAGACAACGGTACCTCCAATCTTTGCTTGACCTTCTGTAGTAAGTAACTTCACCGTTTCTGTACTGCATACACAACAGTAATATTGAATATTTGAATATCTCATGGATGCAATATCTAACATATGCATGCATATACTTACAAATTAAGATAGATAGATAGATGCATAGTTAGTTAGATAGACATATACGTACAAGAATATCTACAGAGAAGATTATTTCTTGAACTCACCCCATCAACACAGCCAAAATAAACGTGAAGACTGGTATTGCAGGTTGTATAGCTGCAGCATAAGTAGGACTTGTATATCCAAGACCAAGCAGAAACAAGAGTTGGTTTCCAAAAATCCTGTTCCAATTATCCAGAAAGAAAATGTGTCAAGAACTTAATCCTACGCTGAAGAACAATATGCGGGCGGTGTAAGAAGAAAACACACTTAAACAACTATGAACACATTTAACTTACCCAGTTAATCCTAGGATGCAGAATGATATTATCAGCTGCCTGTTTAAAGGAGGTCTCAACCTTCTGTAAACAACAAACACCAAGTCACCAATCCACATAAACTTTTTCCTTTAATTTGGTAAAAAATCATATTAAAGAGCACAAAGCGGGTGCAACCCTGTATACAAGGAGGAAAAAAAACCCAAACAAACCACCACAACCCTATTTGAAAACAAGCCAGGAGATTTCCTGCCGGCTTCTGCCAAAATCTTTTTTTTTTTTTTTTACATACAAAGGAGTGCATCTGCCTACCCAAAAAAGAAGAAAACGAATGATCTAAATTATGAGTTTAACACTTTTTTGGGTTTGTTTTCCTTAGTCTCATAATCCACCTCCACCTCAATCCAACCTGATTTAGAACCAGTTCTTTGCACTTTCAATACCCTCTTTGCTGGCCATCTGCGCCAATTACCTATCATCTCTTCCCTATAGTCTCATTCCCCAAACACAAAGCAATACCCGGAAAGGTACTCCATATTATCTATACCTAACATAACTGCTTCAAACAGGTGAAAAATAGGTAAATAAAGGTATGAAGTTAGCATAAAACATTGTACATGGTAATCATCAGATAAACAAATTTCCAAATCATGTTCAAAACCTGATTTTGATCTCAATTCTACATTCTTTTGGATTCAATAATTGCTTAGGGATTAGCCCCCAAGCACATAAGCTATGGTCAAACAGCCCCAATTAATCCCCTATCCTAAGTATTAAATTTAAACTATTAATCCACAACACAACCCGAATCCTAGTTTGATCAAATTTCAACTGAATTAGCTCAATATTAACTCATACTCTGCAAAATGTTTAAATATGGATCAAA
Source organism: Ipomoea trifida (assembly GCA_003576665.1). Lineage (NCBI taxonomy): Eukaryota > Viridiplantae > Streptophyta > Magnoliopsida > Solanales > Convolvulaceae > Ipomoea > Ipomoea trifida. The sequence goes on from CP025651.1 coordinate 1,805,461, forward strand.
AGTAGACTGAATTTCTCATCCATGACTAATTTCAACGACCTCTTAACGCCAATTCCCCAATTAAGCTTCTTTAAAAAAAAAAAGTTTACAAATTACAATTGTATAGACATCACTAGTAAGGACCCAAATCATTTCCACTGTCCAAATCACACCCATAGCTTCCAAAAACGAAAAAGTTCAAATTTTTCTTAGATGGGGCGCTGACCTTTCGCGGAAATAGGCGACAGGAGCGAGAATGGAGATGGCGATGAGGTCCCGATAGAGGCAGAAGACGATCTGATTGACGCCCACGTTGAGAGCGACCTTAGTAATGACATGGTAGCCTCCATACAAGACCTGAATCATCGCCATTGTCGCGTGAGCTCTCCATGCTTCGCCGCCGTTACTCCCAACCGCTGACATCCTTAGCATTTCATCTCCTCCTCCTCCTTCACTGTGTATATATTTGTGTGAAGCGGTGGTTGGTCCCTTTGGATTGGAGATTTGGAGTTCCCTTATTGCCGAAGCTCGGGAATTATGACTTACGAGCGATAATTTGGTGAAAGGTCTTGTAAGGATGACATCTCAATCTCGTACTTGGCTGAATATCCGATGTAAATATTCTATGGAAGAATTATATTATTTATATTTATATTATATATATATACCTGTTTCTGTAATATAAGCTTAAATGATATGGAGACGATAAGGGAAATTTAAGTTGCCTGTTATGCACATTTTTCTTAAAATTGATTTGTTACTTCATGTAAGTGGTAATAGCATTGTAGCATTACTCTCTCGGGATAAAATGAAATTTTATAATATAGTTTGGCACGCAAACTATATTGTACGTTTTCGACAAATGTGAACAAGGTTATTTATAGAGTTTTGTGAGGTTGGCAGAATGTTTTCAAGATTGTTGCGAGAGAGTACGAGCGTAAAAATTAAATTTATCCGATAGTTCAAATCATGTTTTTGAGCCAAAGTATTTATAGGAGAAATGAAATTTATTGGCACTAATGACATTCAAAATTGAATTTCGTAACCTCTAAATTAATCACAAATAATATATGAGGTTACAAACGTTAAAAGATTAAATTCTCAACTCAAAATTGAAATTAAATATTATAATTTTGAAACTAAAAGGGAATGGATTTGGGGTGAGCTACTCCCATCTCCCGGAGGAATATATTGTGTAGGAGTATTTTTATTCCTCCTTAATAATTTCATGCAATTTTGGCTCCTTAATATTTGACTGATAATATATATTCACGTTTGATGTAGCAAATACGATCGGTGTGAACTATGGAATACGAATCTAGGTCGGTCTGGGAGTGGACCTATTGCTTGGTACACTTGTGGATGGTAGGGATAGGCTCGGATATCGCGACAGTGAGCCAAGGTTACTGAACTCTTCTATTGCCTCCATAAACATCCTAAAATCCCCCTACTGCATTAAATACGGTATTTATAGTCCTGGCTAGGGGACAAATTCTGACACTTCGACATGTTAGGCACGTGGAATGCATGCACAGGTCCTAGTCGGGACAGAAGGGGATATGTACATGTGTGGTTAGATGTTCCCAAGAATACAGTAGTAGCCACAGGAACCAAGCAAGAAGACCGGTCCGAGCTGCATATCTCGGAGTGAATTAGAGACTCGTCGAATCTGTCCAGGCCAAGAGCCAATAGTGTCAGCTCAATGCTTTGAGATGGTCGGGGAAAAGGCTAGATGAGGACAGTGACGGTCGGTTCGAGCTCGACTCGGCTACAGGCTCGATACCGACCACGGTACGCACACCCATCCCGAGGGATAATCCCCATCAAAGTCATTTTTAGCTCCTTGAATTTATTTAGCTCTTTCTAATAAAATTATTACCAGCTCCTTTCAATTTTCGCCTGCTTCACTCTTCTTTAAATAAATATTAGATGTTTATGTTTATTAATGTTAGAAAGATCTGCTAAGATTCGATCTTCTTTAAATATTAATGTTTATTAATGTTAGAAAGATCTGCTAAGATTCGAACTTCCTTCTTTGGCCAATGATCAGTATATATAATCCTTGGTATAGTGTTTTAATTTGTACAATTTATTACTTATGACCCTGATATTATCTATGTCACGCCATCATATTTACATGTCAACTCATATATTATTTTTATAAACATTTAAAACTAATTGTTTTTACAACTAATATATTACATTAATATGTCCAAAATAAATACAAGCTTATATTGATATTTGAACACCCAACCTTTTGCATAGAAAATACACTCACTACTAATCTACCACACTCTTATCTTATTATTTTATTGTAAACAATGATTAAATACTATTATAAAATGTGATGTGATTTGTAAAAATTTGAGTATATATTGTCAGGCAAGTTAGTGTGGTAAACACAAGATTTAATTTAAAGTTTAATTATGCTTGTTGACACTATCTTAGTTTGAGTCGACAATTATAACAACCTAAATTGATTTGTCTCATTGTGATCATTTACCGACTAAAATTACAATACAAACTTTACCTAAATCATGTGTTTTTGAATAGGGATTGTGAAGTTTCATTCTAGTAAATCAAATAAATATAAGAATTGATCATTAATATCTAAGTACCTATCACCTGCCAACTTAACCATTTGAAACTACTAATTCACTGCTATACTGAATGGACCATCCCCTATATCCTTTGGACTAATGTGAAGATGACAGCAAGGGGGGTTATGGCCCATGCATGCATGATTTCCTAGGAATTATTATTGTCCGGCCGGCATGCCAAAGTTGACACCATTATTTATCATCATAATATTTGTTGAATAGTTGGAGGCTACCCTAATGGGCTCATGTTTATAGATACCATCATATAAAATTAAATATCTATCCCATATTAAAGAGCTTTTGAGGTTTTCACATTGGTATCTTTGGCCCAATAAACACGTGCCCAACATTCCAGCCTTTCTTTTCTTCTTCATCTCTGGTTGCGCACAAGAAGTCCCCTCAGGTTGAGAGGAGACTCGATCCCTGATTTTCATCCATGTGACCAGTTGAGCTACTCATACATACCCTTTCTTTTCTCACTTGTACATAAGTAGTGCATGCTATCTAAAAATCTAGATGGTCAACTCCATGCCTCTAGACCATTAGTCTAATGATTAAGACTTGTTTCCAGTAGTAGGATAGAGATTCTACACTCTAAATTAGTAAGATTTTTACATGGTTAAACTATTTCTCCCTTTTAAGGGGTTTGGATCCGATCCGGTCCATCACTAAAGACACTTCTTTTATAGGATTTGGCCGGGGCTTAGTTTGTCGTTGAGGGACTTGCACCTAATTCGAACAACGGGACCAATCCATACAATTATAAAGTTAGGTTCTCAAGTTTACTCAGGTCGTTGTTGTTTAAAGGAAAAAAATCCATTCCCACTATTTATTGATATGCTTAAACTCAACTGGTAACCCTATTTTCAAAAAAAAAAAAAACTGGTAACCCTATCGGACCTGATGTCTTAGTAAGATCGAAGAGCCTTGTTCGACTGCGACCAATGCCAAAGAGCAAACTTATAGCTTATGATATGATCAAAGTAAGTAGTAGGAAAGAAACACATGAAGATCAAATTGAATATAATGATTGAAGCAAAGCTAGCTAGGGTGAAAACAAGACACATGCAAAACTAAAGAGCAAAGAAAATTAAAGCTAAGAAACAAAAGAAAGAAAGAAAATTGTGGAAATGATTGGAGGGCAGGGGGAAGCACGATGAAATGGGGGCAGGACGGAGAGGATATCTTTCTCCACTCTATGATGAGCAGTACAGTACATAGCATATATCATTTCCCACTTTCCTAATCAGATCAACTGTTTATCCAAATGCCCTTTGGATCTTTTCAAGTATTATTGTTGTTAGTTGCTGCTGCTCTATATAGGTTGTACACTTGTACTTGATTGAATAATCATAATCAGATTTGGTGCATGCGCGTGCACTGCCCTGTGCAACCACATTCCCCTTTAATTTGTTTTTCATGTCTTTGCTTGCTTTTAATTTGATTGCTAGCTAATAAGTGGGAATACAACTCAACCTCATTACCAAAACACACAGGCAAACGCGTGGTTTTGTGGATTCTACTGTCTATTCCCCTTTAATTAATCACATTCCCATAACCCAATGCAACACATACATACATATCTCCACTAATGCGATTATTATTTGGTCAACCTTGGTCAATCTACGGGTTAAGGGACGAAGATCCTGGAACAACTTCTAGAAAGAATCAAGATCTTGTTGGAGAAAGATGCTAGAGGCGTTGACACGAGAAGAATCTACTAATCTTGGGACATGTGGGTCTCTCAGGCATACCAAAAAAAAAAAAAAAAAACTAACACGAACTAATCAAATGTACCTATATATATATATATATATATATATATATATATATATATATATAGTCTAGTTTAGGTACGACTGTGCCTTAACGTGCAGTTAGTGCGGCCGCACCAATAGTTATGCACATATGCACCAATAGTGTAAGGAAAATCACAACAAAAATACATCAAAAAATGCACCATTAGGTACACATCACCAAAAACGCACCATTAGGTAAGCATAAAAGCACCACACAATGTTCAGAAATGCATAATTAGGTGTACGTATGTGGTGCATTTTTTGGGGGTGTTGTGCGTTTTTGTCGTGTATTTGTGCATTTCATTGTTGTGCAGTTTCCTAACACTATTGTGCCTTTTTTAAGCGGCCGCACCAACCGTACATTAATGCGCGACTGTATTTGAGTAGAAGTACATATACACACACACACGAGAAAATATACGATGCCGATCAACATGTGTCTCTTGCACTGATTGAACCTAAAATGTTTTGGAGGAAGTAGCTTTAGGGTTGTACCGAGTATTATGGGGTATCAATATTGTCCCCCAAATAAATCGCTAATAACCTTGTGGTCAAGTGGCATGTAATGACTCACCAAATAGGAGGTCATGAGATTGAGCCTTTTTTTGTGCTTCAACACTTTGAGAAAGTATAAATAAACAGGTACCGTTGTAAATTGTAATGTTTAAAATTGTCATAGGCTTAATTCCTATTAAAAGTACTAGGGACTAGGGAGGTAGAGTTAAGCTAACTTTTAACTTAATTAACCATATATATATATCCATATAGAAAGTGGTTGGTCTCTATCATGAGACATTATAATCTACAAAACTATCTTAAAAAGAGTGTCGATTTCAAGACATATATAATCAATTTGATGTTATGTGTGTTCATGCATCGCAAAACAACTTGGGTATGTACAAAGACTATCGAAGAGGCAAGAGGCGGCTATATCGGAGAGTGCAGGCCAGGCACCACGCACGCATTTTCCTTTGCTGCAAATCTCTTCACGTTTCTTTTCGACGATGTGAAACGTTAAACTATTATATGTTGCAACGAAAATCATGCATTGCAAACATCACCTTTGGAAAAATCTCCAATCTCATCCACTCTTTTCATCACAAATGGTGTCTCATCCATCACCTTTGAATTGTCGTGTGGGGGAAATAATGTTGCTACAATTTCCCATATTTGGCAAATGTCTTTTCTTTCAATTCCGATGTAAACCTATGTATATATATATATTATCTTGTCTTAATTTTCAATCTTTGAATTGAACACATATTAAATTATCGTGAATATATACTGAGAATGTGATCCGATCCTTTTTTATCTAATTAGTTTAGTTTCTACCTTGTAAATATTTGTCAAAATCACGTGTTTGCTCGCATGTTGACTTATTACGACTATTATTTTTTAAATTTCGTGGATGAATGAAACACTCTAAAGGGAAAATAAAGATTATGTGGTGACGGGATGATTGGACACGTTAAATGCGACATGATGGAAAATCAAAGAGATGATCATATATGTTATGTTGCTCAATTAGTGGGATTGAGGAAATAGATGATGCAATAATCAAGGAGATATTTGTTCTTAATTTGTCTTAATTACTATTTTGGATAGTATTGCAAGCAACAAATTATCATGTTTGTACAAGAAAATGTATCATCATGAACAGAAATAGGATATTCCATTCATTTCGATATCTCTTTCCCTCTCCCCTCTTGTCTCTAATTCCTTGTCTTTTGAGGAATTAGCCATTGTTCGAAGTAAAACTTATAATACTCTCATAGACCAGATCAGCAAAGGTGTTATTCAATCTTAACTTTTCATTAACTATTCTTAAATGCTAAATTGGCAATCATCATCACAACAACTTGGTAATTCATCCAACTACTTTTTGAGCCAAAAAATCAAAAGTATTGAAAACCTAAAATATATGTCTCACAAAAAGCACTGCAAATTGAGTTAGAGAATTAAAGGAGATTATTATTATTATTATGTTTGTCACTCAAACAAAGTGTACCACTAAACTTATCTTCATGACACTTTTGAAGGTAACTAATATAGTATAGATTCAGCCATGATGATATATCTATCTCTACATACATACCCCTATCAAGTGGTGATTTTGACAATGACAGCACATATATATTTGGTTGAGCTAGCTAGAGGGTTAAAGCAAAGTGAAAGAGGAAATTAAACCCTAACTAGCTAGGGTGGCAACTCTATGGAAATATAAATACAAATGAGTTGTGCCCAAGTGTCTTGTCTCATAGATAAATGATATATGATCAATTATATATAGTGAAAAGTGGTTTTAGTTAGTGTTTGTACATATATAGATGGATTTGGGGATCAAAAAAAATATTTTGATGCACCTTATAATGAAGGACAAAAATGATCCATAGATTGTATATATATAATCATCATGTTCAAAGGAGAACTAGTAGTCACATGAGAATACACAGACTAATCTGATCTCATCTATCAATTTAGGATGATCAATGGTTGAAAAGTAAGAAAAATGAAAAAAGTGCGGTGACATTTTCGTAATTATGATGGTGCATTTAGAAACATTTGATTGTGTATCCGCGAATAAGTAATAGTGCCCACACATAGCATTACTATTATAAATCCTGATTGCACTTTCAGTTATCCGTGATTGTACACATTTGTACTATATATCAAGCTAGTGTTTCCAAAACACACTATTGTAATTACAAAAATGTTAGCGCATTTTTTCTTAATTTACAGCTCTTGATAATCTTAAATGATCGGATAAGATTAGTCCACACATTTCACAGAACTACTAGTTTTCACCAGATCTTGACCCGTTGTACCAGTGCTATCATGTGTAATTGTGAACGTGTGAACTCGTATGCACCATTGAAATGTGAGATTGGACGGCAGAGATCTGAAGAGCGATGCAATTGTGCATTTGGTACAGTTGTGAAGTGGTGCAGTGGTGCAATGATGTATATTTACCAAGTCAAAATCATTATAAATCTCAAGATCGAGCAAAATCAACAGTGCAAAATGATACACAGGTTCACATGATAACTGGTTTTGATTTGAAACTAATTATATATTTTTTTTTTGGTGCGTACGAGGGGCAGAAGCCCCGAAACTAATTTTATATATATATATATATATATATATATATATATATATATATATATATATATATATATATAATCCGCTGCAACAGCATGGGTCACTATCTAGGATCAAAATGAAATGCTGTTCTTTTCTCTTGGTGGATATATGATTTTTGATTCCTTAAAACCACTGCACTTTCTAGGTAATCATAGAGAGTTTGATAATGAAAAAGTATATATAAATCCATCACTGTTAATTGTATAATTATGGGTGTTAAGCAATTCGATCTTATCAACTAACACCTAAATAAATTAGGTATTATATTCTAGCAGTTAACTCCGGGCATTGGCTAAGAACCTTATAGTCTAAGTAATAAATTGATGTTCTATGTGACAACTTGATATGCTTTAAATTAAACTTTTATTTTCCAAGCATATCTAAATTAAAGGAATATGAGAGTTTGTAACTTTAATTTGTATCTTGAACACGCCTTTGTAGCAACACCATGACTTTTATAACTTGTTATTTTCTTTGTATCTTTTTTTTTTTTTAACATTCAAGAAAGTGAGCACTTTACATCTCTAAATTATAAGAAAATAGTACTTTTTTCACTAATCACTTTTCATCCCTCCATTGTCTTCGAAGTGACTTTTTTCATCTATAAATTTTATTAAGGTTGCATTAAAATTAAAAAAAAAAAAAACGACTTAGGAAAAAAAAAGATCGTTTTCATATAATTGAGAGATAAAAAGTAGGGACAGTATGACTAGGACACAAATTGCTATTAGATGAAAGATGCCATTTTTTCTCAAAAGATTTCAACATCATTAATTAGTGAATGATATAATGTATGCGCGTAGAATTTTCTAAAATACATGTCTTTAATAATAAGGGAAATCACCATTCTGGTCCCTCAAAATAAGTTATTTTGGTAATATCAATTGGGTTGGGTTGAGAAAAGAAAGGAGAAAAAAAATATCTCCATATATGACCAAAAATATCAAATTAATAAGATTCCCAAGAAGATTGGAAGTGACTAAAATAGTTGAGTGTTTAGTTTAGTTTTTTTTTTTTTTTTTTCAAAGAGAAAAAAACTACTTACCTAAGTTGGAATCATGAATATAATAAGAAATAAGATAAAAATAATTATTACATTCTTAGTTGATTAGTTGATGATTCAAATTCTTTGATTTAATTTATGTGAAACCCTGCCTAAATGTGTTCTTTAAGTGAAGCGCTTCTTGTAACTCTAGTCGACAAAGGACCGTACCACAAGTAGGTATGTAAACTAGTCTTAGTTGTTATGACTAGTTTAAACAAGAAAGTTAAATAAACAATTTTCACAGCGTGTAAAGAGAGTAAGACTTGAAACTTATATTATTATTCAATCAAACCTAATATCACCTATAGTAGGATAATAATGGTTAATGATTAATTTAAATAAAATAATTCTTTGTATTAAGATATTGAAGTCACTTAATTAAGTTGCCTCGTGATGCAATTGTGCACAAACAACTTAGTGATGGCTAGGAATTGACATATAAATAATTTAAACCAAGCATGAAATAATACTTTATAATTTTACTCCAAAACGAGTGACTAAGTGGGTAGAACATAATCTCTTATTTTTAGGTCACGAGTTTAATTATTGTTAATACTTTTTTAGTTGAGCTTGTTGCACTAGGGTCTTTCAAGCATCGTTTACCTATCTTGTGTGGTTTGTGGGCAATACATGAGTGTGATTTATCCAGTGTATACCCTTGATAATGAACGCGAGTTTTCCTAGTGCATTAGGTAAACTCTGTCCGGGTATAATAATTCACAAATTACATAGGAGAGGTAAATCATACTAAAAAGACTATGCACGATAAACCCAGATCAATCAAAAAGATGTTTGATAAAAATTAAACTTATGAACTTTTTAGTACGAGAATCATATTATATTTACTTATCGCTTTTTTCGGGGCAGAAAAGGCTTTTCTTTTAAAACGTGGGAGTGGTAAGTGGTTTGCAACTTGCAAGTGAGGAAGAAAACCTAATAAAATATGTAAAAGGTAAAAGATGAGATATGTAACTAAGAATTAACTAATAAAAAATTAAGAATGGGTTAATAATCATTAATTAATGAACATATAATCTCCGACCACTAACGTTTGATAAGGACATGAAGATCTGTTGTGTCCTTTCAGAATCATCCTTGACTACACTAACTAAATTAAAAATATTTTTTTTAAAAAAATAAATTAAAAAGATTAAAAATCCTAATAGGCATATATCACCAAAATATATCGCTTTCAATGCTTAATTACCTCATGCCCCTATCAATATTAGAATTGCATGCCATGACCTTTCAACTTTTTGAAACATGATTATATATATGTTTGACCAGGTCAAAAAAAAATTATTGGTATATTTTGAGATTTTTAAAAGATAAATACATCAAACAGACCCGAGATTTCAATAATTATAAAACAAACTCCGAGATTTCAATAATTATAAAATTAACCTTTTGGTTTACTAAAATTCTCAATTTTTTATGAACTTAATGAACAGTTAAGATCAGTCTTTACTTTTTTTTTTTATATAAGGATTTTTTTTCCATTTGAATGGAATATTATCATTTCAAAATAAATATCTATGACTTAAGAGTGGTGGTATATCTGTGTGAAGCATATATATTGTGAAGTTGGACTATAGAGTGGACGTTATAATCGGCAAAAACTCAGTAAGCAAATTGCTTATATTGAATTGGTCAAGAATTATTAGAATATCATCACATAATTATTATTAAATTATATTTTATTATTGGAGATAATAATGAAAGTCATTGTCTTCATAAAAGGAGGTGGGAGTAAAGGTCAACAACTAATTAACGTTGTTTTAAAGTGGCAATAATTAGGACCAAATGAGAGATGGAAAGTGCAGACACATATTCACTAGAAATGATGATCATAAATAAATAAATAAATAAATAAATAAATAAATAAATAAATAAAAATAGTAATAATTCTACATAACTTTTAAAAAAAATTAAAATGATAATATTTATGTAATAATGATCGTAAACAATTATCATTATATGTATAAAAATATTAATTTTCCATAGTTTACTATTTATTTATAATAAAGTAGTACGTATTGTGCCTTTTTCAATATTGTACAATTTTCCACATATTATAATATATATTATTTTTTTTATGATCGAGGTTATAAAAATATAAGAAAATATATGGTGGATGTATGTGTATGACAACAATAGTTGGAAAAGATAATTGAAGCTATAACAGTAGAAGTATTTTTTTACCAAAATATTGTATTAAAAAAAGATCTAAATTAAAGGTATCATTCACACTTATTATTCTTTAGATATATGATTCCCCCATAATTTTTCTTCTCCCCTACTCACAAGTCACAAATACTGCCTACTGAACCAGTGAGCTAAGCCTATGTTAAACATACCATCCCCGTAATTTTTCAAATTTGACTACATGTGTACTTAATAATAATAATAATAATAATAATAATAATAATAATAATAATAATAATAATAATAATAATAATAATAATAATAAGAGTGGAAATTATGATGATGAGTGAGTAGGGACAACCCACTCATCACCACAAAATAATAAGCATGATTTTAATGGAATTGCAATGTGTGAACATCATCTCATTATCCTGCCATCTTGATTTAAAAAAAAAAAAATTAAACATCAAAATCAATTGCAAAATGAGACCTAACATTTTCTTATTACCCCCACTAGAAAAAAAAAACAAAAAAAAAAAAAAACAAGTGATTGCCACGTGTCAACTTCCCAACTCCATCGACGACCCCCCACCAAAAAAAAGTGTGTGTGTGTGTATATATATATATATATATATATATATATATATATATATTGCTAGCTCAGCTCCGGCCATCATCTTGTATGCAATTTGGTGTATTTTTCTCCATATGCCTAACCCTTTTTGCTTAATTTATACACTCCTATCTAGCTTCCATACAAGTATATTTAATTTCTAAACTTGGTACATAATGATTTGCCCAATGTGCTAAGCATTGGGGCTTTCATGATTACCTCATTAACATCTAGAGAAAAAAAAATATGGGCAACCTAACCAAGTTTATCGGATTGTTGACTTGATAATCACAAGGTTTAAGTTTAACTCTAAGAAAATAAGTCTATTGATCTTTTTTATTTGAGCCAATTAGCTATGGACAACATATATTGGTTTACCTTCTTATAGTTATGCACCTTTGGGTAGCAGTTACGAACTTTTTTTGTAAACTAGAAAAATAAATCATAATTCAGGTATATAAAAAAAAAAAAAACTATATTACCAATTTTAGGACTTTTTGATTATTTACAACACCATATTATATATTATTAAGAATTATATAATATGAAGAGTAGTATATACAATTAGTAAAGTGAGATATACAATTTTAAGCAATTCAACACACAATATTAATTATATATGTCATTTAAGATATCAATGAATTCTCATCATTTTATGAGAAAACACACACACACACACACACACAATACTAGCTAGATGACTAAATAAAACATAATGCATTTCACTTTTAATCCCTAAACTATAGTGACATTTTCATTTTTATTTTTTACATTGATCGAGTCGTTTCATTTTTAGTCTTTAATTTTTTAAAAAGGAAAAATGATAAATTTTATTCTGAAATTATAGAAAAATATAAGTTTTGTCAGGGTTCGGTTAAAAAATTACTTTGTAGAGAATTGTCAGACGTGAAAGGTCATTTTGCAGACAATTAATGGATAATAAGTGTCATTTTTAAAATTTTTAAACTCACTTTTAGGGCGAAATGCTTAAAATATTATTTTTATTATAGTATGATAAAGTTTGGTGAAGTTTTCAAAAGGTAATAGTATTCAAATATTTTGGACTAGAAGTGGAATATTTTTTTTTTAAGTAGAGAAATAAAAAGTGAACTGAATAAAAATAGACAATCAAAATTGAAAAAACTACTACAATTTGGGAATAAACATTAAATGAAAAAATAAAATAAAAGTTGAAGTAGTTTGGCCAAATAAGTAGAAAAGAAAAGTTATATTCCAAGTTAGTACGGAGCATAATCTGGACTCTATCTCGATTATCACATTAACTGTATCTGAAGAGATATTACATCAGAAAGGCAGAAACAGACAGGAGATCGAATATATTTATAGCCGACTCATTACTAGCGGTATCGAGTGCAGATATAAAATGAATATTATTTCAAAAGAAAGCAATATATGTCAATGAGGTATATAATATAGAGAAAGAACATCATGTAGTGTAAGAATAATGCTAAATAATAGGATTGAATGTGGTGATGATAAGAATATTATTGTTACTCATCAAAAGAAAAAGGAAAAAAAAAAAAAAAACAAATGTGATAAAGATTATATTCCCCTCTTTGAGTTGTGGCATTCAATTCGATCAACTCATGCAAGGAGGTGAGGGCCAAAAGCTGTAGCTTGATTGACATATCATGAAGCCTTAAAATTTTAGAGAATAATGAATAATCAACTCAATTCAAACATGATATTATTATTTAGGATCTTTTAATTAAAGCATATATATGATTAAGTAGTAGAACTCTAAGATTCACTGATTAAACCCCACTGCCATAAGTCCTGCAATTGCAACATTGTTTAGGCACTTCATCTCAAGCTAGGTCCATGTAGCACAGCAAGGAAAATGTGTTTTTAGTCTTTCAATTATATAACTATCATGATTTTAATTAATTTGTGTCATTCAGTTATCTACGCTGCAAAGTACACATCTAGCTTTATAGAAAAAGTTACCAATTTTCTTCTCTTAAATAATGGAACCGGGAACCGTGAACCTCCATTGCGATTTGATTCATATTTCACGTTTGATTAGTAGGTAAAAATCACATATTGATGTTTTTTTTTTCTTAATAGAGATTTACGGTTCCAATAATCCAGGAAAACAAGATTTAAAAAGAATTGTAAAGTTAGGAGCATATTATGCGATAATAACTTAAAGATATAGACTAAAACGACTAGAGCTACAAAATTGAGAAACTAAGCATATCTGGTAGGCAAAGGTTTGGAGGATTGAGTCCAGAATCCGGTCATCTAAACATTGCGCTGACTAGCTGCTATGAAAATATTATGAAATAAAACTGTGCATTCAATTCGATAGCTACTAGCTATAACTTTTAGTGTACTATTAAGTCATTGGTCACAGTTTTCAAAAAAAAAAAAGTCATTGGTCACAAGTTTGAATCCAATTGTTGGGCGAAAGTGCTAGGGCTAGAGAGAAATTGTTAAGACTTTAGTCATAGTGATAAACGCTAAATTCTAAGAAAAATAAAATAACAAGCGAAAAACAAAAGTCTCACTTTATTAGAAGGTAGAGCTCGATCGGATTTGTCACAAACTAACAATTACTTTGAGAAGATGCAAAATTTTGATTTTCCATTTTTTTTCAATGTACAAAGGAAAAGGAGAAAAAACAATTATTGATCCAAGAGAATATTTAATTTAGGCAGGTTGATGGAATGTTTTAACCGCCGACAAGAATATAAAAGAAAAAATGCAAGTCGGTTATATTCTTTGATCATCATCCTTTCTTCTATCTTGTTTTCCTTAATGCCGCCGATTAAGATTATTCTTTGAGCATAAATCCTTTACTATAAGCTCTTGTAATTATACTTTAAGTTAGTTCGGTAAATACTCATTGAAATAGTAAAGATCGCTCATGTTATATAAAATAATTTATACAATACTCATATAATATTCGATCTCTATTGTAAATTATAATCAACCAACTATTTTTTGGTGAAAAATCTATCAGCTATATACTAATTTCATTACTTTATCCATTAAAATTTACGAGGGTCGTCGATCTCGACACGTGTAAGGTGCAAAAGGAAAACATATGATGGTGGTGATGAATAATGTATGTATAGGGTGCAGCTTAGGTTAACTTTGGTCAAATTGATGCAACATGTGCAATGAAGGGCATGCGAGAAGAGAATCTTTGCATGCAATTAACATGGGGACAATTAGGCTATCTATGCACAAAAGATATTAGGGTTGGATGGAGAGAATATGTACAAATAGGTCAAAAAGTAAGGGGGTGGGGTGGGGTGGGGTGGGGGGGTGGTGGGAGAAGTTAATGATGGGAGGTTTCTCCGTACTCACGAATGAACAAGGATTGGAAAGATGCATGTATGGTTATTAAAACTTTGTCGTCGCACATTATTATTGATCAGGAGTTACTGTGAATGTTTCTCGTTAAAAAATATAAGTTGCGATAGATAGATACGAATCATGAACCTTAACAAAATCCTCAATTATAATATAAAAGTTAAGATATGTTTAGTTAATGATGGGAGCTTAGGTTAATTAATTTCTTCGTACTTATAAATGAACAAAGATTGAAAAGATGCATGGTTACTATTTAGTTTCACAATCAGATGCAATGAATGTCTCTTTTTACAACACAAATTACTATAGATGCGAAGCATGCACCTTAACAAAATCAGTTATAATATAAAGTTTATATTTCGATTTTCAACATCACTTTGTTGAATTTATGATGGGAAGTTACTTAATTTCTCCGTACTTATAAATGAACAAGGATTAGAAAGATGCATGTATAATAATATTCCTTAGCTTCACAATTATCGGACGCAACGGATGTCTCTTTTTTACAAAACAAATTAGGATATATAGATGCGCGAAACATGCACCTTAACAAAATCCGTTACAATATAAAGTTAAGATATATTTTGATTCAACATCATATTGCTTTCCAATGTTTTCGAGGATCCGCTAAAACTCGACAGAACGACGGCGGCACGAGAAAGAGGGCGCTTTGCGAGAGCGGCAGTGGAGGTAGACCTAGACAAACCTCTGGTGACCGAAATTTGGGTGGAGGGTGAGATTCAATACGTGGAGTATGAAGGGTTACACGTCGTGTGTTTTGGGTGTGGCTTGGTTGGCCACAGAGAACAAACTTGCCCGCTTAATAAGGCGAAACCGACCGAAACCTCAAATATGGACCTGAATGCCGCTCCGGATGAAGAACATGATGAACAGCAGCATCCGACGCCGGCGACGCAGACGGGGGAGACAAATTCGATTCCTCAAAAAGTCGATACAATCCCTGAAAAACGCCCCCTGGGTTCCTGGATGCTCGTTACCAGGAAAAAGAAACCGAGAGGGCAGACCAAAGATCATCGCCACGACAAGAACCAAGCTCCGAAGCCACGTAACAATGCCAACCGCTTCGAGGCGTTGGGAGGGAAGACTGGTTCTCAGAACCCTAACCGGAACAACTCAAAAGGCAAAGGTAAGGCCCCCGTCAATGATGCACCAAGAGCTAACCCTGTCCCCGTGTCTTCGCAGGTGGCTCGTGGAGTGGCAAATTCGAGAATGAACGGGAATAACCCCAAAGCCCGAAGTCCGCCGAACGCTATCGCCTCCAGTTCGAGGCAGCAGGTTAATAGAAGGAGTGACTTGCACTTCCAAAGACGTGACAGGCAAGGCAGCGGGGGAAGTGAAGGGAGAACAGCAGCTCCTGATGGCCGTGCGAACAATGCTTGGCTAAATCAGAATTCTTCGGCTGGTGTGTTTACGTTCGGGAGTGCGCAGTCAGCACAGAACTTTCAACGTAGCATTACTCAAGGCGCTAATGGTCGTGAGACCCAGAATGGCTCCACGCCTGGAGAGGGCGTTCGTCAAACCTCTCCCGCTGCCGTGGGTGATCAATGAAGATCCTCTCCTGGAACTGTAGGGGCATCGTCAATGGGCGGGTCAAAAAGCACGTTAAAGAGTTGCTTAACACGTCCAAAGCTGATGCCTTATGCCTCTTGGAGATCCGCTCCCCTAAAGCTCGGGGGATGATTAACCTGGTTAGCCGTCTTGGTTATACTAAACATTTTCTTGTTGAACCGTTGGGCTTTGCAGGAGGCCTACTCCTGTTCTGGAAGCACGAATGCATCAACGTGGAAGTGATTGGCCATTCTTCACAATCCATCCATACTAGAGTCAAGCTAGGTGCTGTTGATACTTTTTTCACCTTTGCTTATGTCAGACCTAACCTGGTGGCAAAGAAAAGGTTCTGGGATAATTGTAAGGTCTTGGGGGACAATTTGCAGGGACCTTGGATTGTCATAGGGGACCTTAATGACATCGCTTCGGAGGAGGAGCAATGGGGTAGTGAATCTATTTGCAACACTAGCGTACAAAGGTTTGTGGATGCGTTTAGTAGTTGTGGATTGTTCGACCCGGGGCAAGCAGGGCCCAAATTCACGTGGTGTAGGACTGTGGGTAACAGGGTAACGCAAATGCGCAGATTAGATAGAGCCCTTTGGAATACAGAAGCCCAATTGGCTTTCCCGGAGGGAAAAACTGTCGTTCTACCGAGACTATGCTCAGACCACAACCCAGTGCTCTTTATGGACGCAGCCGGTATTCCCCCTAACCATAATTCTCGTCCAAGGCGGTTCGAAGCAGCTTGGTTGACTAGAGAAGACTATGGTACTATTTGGAAAGATGCCACTAGGATCAGAAACCGTAGCATGGCCGACATTATTACAGACATCACCGAACAAAGCTTCTCGTGGAATCGGAATGTGTTTGGGAATATCTTCAACAGAAAGAGACAGTTGGAAGCGAGGATTTTAGGGATTCAGCAAGCGTCGAATTACACATCGTCAGCTAGCCTTCAGGCCCTCGAAAGAAACCTCACTAGAGAACTCAATGACATTCTTGACCAAGAAGAAACCTTATGGTTCCAGAAATCAAGAAGAGACTGGATTAGAGATGGAGACAGGAACACCCGTTTCTACCACACGGCAACGGTGATTAAAAGGAACAAGGGTCGTGTCCGATTCTTGAAAATTCAAGGAAATTGGACAGATGATCCCACAACCGTGTCTAACCATATTACTAATTATTATGTTTCCCTCTTTTGCAGGTTGTCTAGCGAAGAAAGAGGGAATCTTGTCCAAATTGAGCAGAACCGCAAAATAACTACAGAACAAGCGAACAGATTGTGTGGGAGGGTCACAAGAGAGGAAGTTAAAAAGGCGGTGTTTGGAATGAAGAAATATGGTAGTCCTGGTCCGGATGGGATTCCGACTATTTTCTATCAGCATTTTTGGGAAGAAGTGGGTACAGTCTTAACTGACATGGTTAACCAAGCGCTGGAAACAGGTATGGTTCACAAGTCCCTCTTGCAAGCGTGCATGACTCTAATCCCTAAAAAAGATACCCCGGAGACGGCAGCTGACTTTAGACCCATTACTTTATTGAACGTGGCCTTCAAAGTTTTCTCTAAAGTTTTAGTGAATAGGATGAGACCCCTCATGTGTAATCTGATTGGGCCGCATCAAAACAGTTTCCTGCCGGGTCGTTCGACCCTGGATAATGTGATTCTCACTCAAGAGATTATTCATAACATGCATAAGAGAAAAGGTAAGAAGGGGCTTATGGCGGTTAAAATTGACTTCCAGAAAGCTTATGACAGTGTCGACTGGGAGTTTTTGGGAGATACGCTGGAAGGTTTTGGCTTCCCAAAAAAGGTTATCGACCTTATTCTGTTTGCTCTTAAGGAAAGCGACATTTCTATCCTCTGGAACGGTGGCCGGCTACCGCCCTTTAAACCCGGGCGCGGTCTCAGACAGGGGGACCCTCTTGCACCCTATCTTTTCAACCTTGTCATGGAGAGACTTGCTTATGATATTCAGAAAGAGGTGTCTCTCGGAGAATGGAAACCCATCCACATTTCAAGAGGTGGGACTGGTATATCTCATCTCTTCTTCGCCGACGATCTAATGCTCTTTGGGGAAGCTACAGAACGTCAAGCAAAGAAAATGATGGAATGCCTTCACAGACTCAACATGGACTCAGGGTTGAAGGTAAATCTTACTAAATCCCAGATTTTTTGCTCACCCAATACTAATGCAGGTACGAAGCGTCGTATTGCGGAATGCACGGGCATCCCCCTATCGGATCACTTGGGCTCCTATCTCGGTATTCCCATTCTTAACAAGAGGGTATCGAAGCAGACGTTCAACTTTGGGATAGATAAAATAAGAAAGAAGCTCGCCATGTGGCAAGCCGACTCTCTCAGCATGGCAGGTAGGAGAGTTCTTGTCCAATCGGCACTCGCCACGATTCCGACGTATACCATGCAATCAATGGCTATCCCGGTAAGCACCTGCAACGAAATTGATAAACTCTGCAGGAACTTTCTATGGGGGCACTCCGAAGACACAAGGAAAATTCACACAGTCAGCTGGGCGGAGGTGTGCAAACCCCGTGATGAGGGGGGCCTGGGTCTTAGGAGAGCGAGGGACTTTAATATGGCCTTTCTAACAAAAATGGGTTGGCAAATGTTGACCGATGAAACCAAACTTTGGGTTAAAGTTATGAAGGAGAAGTATGGGAGCAATGGTGACTTGCTTAATACTAATAAGCATAATTGCTCTTGGGGTTGGCGTAGCATCATGAAAGGCAAAGAGATACTTGAAAAAGGAGTGAAATGGAAGATCGGCTCGGGTTCGTCGGTCAACTTTTGGCATGATTGGTGGGTGGGGGAAAAGCCTATAGCGTCTTACCCCAACGTACAGGTTCCGATGAATAGCAACAATGTCTTCGTCAACCAATTCATTGGTCACGATGGAAACTGGGATGTGGACACTCTCGCTGATCTCATTCCTGAAAGCATTCTTAATATCATCCGGGCTTCGCCGATCCCGGTCAGAGACATTCATGCAGATACGCGTTCGTGGTCGCACTCAGGTACGGGTCTCTTCTCAGTTAAATCTGCTTATGCTCTTATTGCAGGTAACAAGGAGGAAGAGGGTCCTTATGGCTGGGTATGGAATATCAAATGCACTGAACGCGTGAAGTTATTCTTATGGAAAATCATTCACAACGGCCTGCTCGTCAACTCAGAAAGGCGGAGGAGAGGGTTGGCGACACAAGGTGACTGTCCAAATTGTGATGAAGGAGAAGAAACTTTGGATCACATCTTCCGACGTTGTCATGTGGCGGTTGATTGCTGGAGGTTGGTTCACGGCCCAGCAGGCTTCAATGCATATTCGCACATGCCACTAGTTAAATGGATCGAAGTAAATTGCACAAGGACAAGGGGAGGTTCCATAAACAGCAACTGGAGTTCCTTCTTCCCGTGCGTCCTCTGGAATCTATGGAAGGCCAGAAATCAGCTCGTGTTCAATAGCTCTCCTATCCCAGCAACCGTGATCTACCGCAAAGCGAGTCAGGAAGCTCAGGAAGCACATAACCTTTTGGTCAGAAGGCATGGCCCTATGCGAGGTATCCAGGTTTGGGTTAGTTGGTCTCCACCACGGCAGGGCTTCCTTAAGCTCAATACAGATGGAGCCAGAAAAACAACTTCAGGCTTGGCGAGCGCAGGGGGGGTTTTCCGTGATCACCTAGGGTCATGGGTCGTGGGGTTCACTTCAAAAATTGGGGTGGCAAATAGTTTCATTGCTGAGTTGTGGGGTCTCCGGGAAGGTTTGAAGATCGCAGTAAACCGGGGATTCAAGAAACTCATTGTGGAAACTGACTCGAATGCGATGATCCAAGCCTTGAGCAAAGACGCGGATTCGAGACCGGAAGCCGACACTTTAATCGCGGACTGCAAATTCCTCTTGACTAAAATTCAAGAGTTAGAGTTGGCCCACGTCTTCAGAGAAGGGAACCAATGTGCTGACTACCTTGCGAACATGGGACAAGACAACCACTGGGGGACTTCAATCCTTAATCGGCCACCAGATGGAGCATTGGACATCCTCTCCAGGGACGCCTTGAGCATTTCTACAAGGAGGATTCGCTAGTTTTTCTATTACCGGGGCTTAGCCCCTCTTCAGCACCAAACAAAAAAAAAAACATCATATTGCTTTGTTCGCTGAATTGATGATGGGAGGTTTTAACTATTAATTTCTCCTCTATATATATATATATTCATTCATTTAACACCCCTGTTTAGATTCTGCGGTCACAAAATTACAAATTATAATGAAGACGAAACATGCACCTTAACAAAATTAGTTATGATACAAAAGATATATTATTTGGATCAAATCTAACATTGCTTTGTCATATATCCCATATAAATGGGAATTAAGCAAGATAATAAAAGAATGTTGGACAGGGCTGGTAAAGGGGCCATATATATCTAGTACTCGGTGGTTGGGATTATTGGGCGGAGACCTGTAAAATCCCTAAGGGTCAAGTCTAGCACCTAATCTGTCTCGAACAATGTGATGATGGTGTCTATAAGTAAGGAACTAAGTTGTGCATTCACTATTAGTTATAACTTTTAACGTGAGTGGCAAACATCCTAACAAAGAATAAGATTTTCTTTTGTTTTTTTTGAGGTGGTTGGAGAAGTGAAAGTGCAAACCAAGTATAATGCGCACCATGAGTCACATAGACTTGCAGACTATAGGAGAAAAATTAAAGATTGGGTCCGGGAGCTCCACCATGAAGGACCCCATATGCCTGCATCTTCTTTATTATTATTTTTTTTTTAATTTTTTTAATTTTTATTTTTCTCTGAGTGCTCTGCAAAAACAATATTTTTATAGACAGAAATTGGAATCAGATTGATGGGCTCTTCCTTTAATCATTTCTCTTAGCTTTCTCATCTGGTCTATGTTAGTGTAAAATACACACAAGATAATAAAGCAGCCATTTTTAAAAGGAGTGGCTGAAGCTACCAGCCTCTCTTCTTTTTCTTTACACCCTAATATAAGTACTAAAATGTCCATATATGAACGATTAAACCTTGATGACGGTCCTAAGTTTTTTGTTCATTAAGATGTTGTCTCTAAGTGATACAATCTTTTAAAGGTGAGAGCATATTCTGGGAGTGTTTGGCAAATAGTTGTTAATTAGCTTATAGCTGTTAGCGGGTTTGATTAGCTGATAGCATTAGCTAGTTGCAGAAAGATGTTTGGTAAATTAGCTGTTAGCTGATAGCTGATTACATCTAAAATGACATTTTAAGGGTATAGTTTATTTTCTCAAAAAGCTGGTAGAAAAAACTTCTTTGAGTAGCTTTTTGAATTTTAGGGTTTTGAAGCAATAAGCTGTTACAAAAAGGTGATTAACCAAACACTCATATGAGTTGTTTAATCACGTCAAACAACTAATAGTGATCAAATAAGCTAAAATTGATTGATAAACTAACTATGTTACCAAACATGACTTTTGTAACTTTTAATAGTGTGGACCAAAATGACTAATCATGAGTAATTGAGAGGGTCAACTTGAATTTCATACCATTAAATAAGTAATTAGGAATAAATACAAGGGACTAAAATACTTCATGCATAAGATTACTCCAAGGTCAATGGGGTTCAAAACCTTGTCACTTAAGGAGTTTCTCCTTAACCATTAAATCACACATAGGTGAGTATCTTGTTCTAAATTTTAATAGGTCATCTTAATTAGTTTTTCTGAGATGACCCAATTAAACTGTTACGATATTTTAAATTTCAGAATATATATACATCTTTTAAGTTTTAACTAATAAGATGCACCAAAATAACTAATCACGAATAATTACGTAACTGAAAATAATTTTTACCAGTAAATACTCAGGAATCAAAATTTACCACTTAAAGGGTTTCACCTCAACTACTAAATTAAGGGGCGGCGATTACTAAATTAGGTGGTGGTGGACGGTGGAGATGAGAATGTTATCAAGAATATTATAAGGAAGCTAGGAGAAGACTTTGTTTAGCATCCAATTAACTTCATGCATAATCAACCCTAACTTTCTAATGAATATTTATAGAAATAGGGATAACAATATAAATTAAAACATGCAAGCTAGCTAAGGTGGTCACGTATCAGATTTCGGCGATACGAATGTTGAAAACCACAGTTCACAAAAATTAATGTATATGTGTGTATATAGAAGGGGGGAATATATATGTATATATATAATTCAAGAATCAATTTGCTTTATTAAGAAAAGCACCATTGCTTTCACTTTCATTTACTTAATAAATCTTTTGGGCAATTCATTAATGGCACAGCTTTCTATCACAAGGGCATGTCTTCAATTCCTTCCTTTATTATTATTATTATTCAAAAATAAATAAAAAAAATTCTACCCACATATTTCCTCAACCGCTAATTAGGACTGCACACCGAGACTAATCATATATGTCCATGCCGAGTGAAATCTCAAGGACAATAAAAGTAAAACGCTTTTCATGAGTTTTAAAGTAGCTACATTCCGGGCTGAATTTTGAGTTGTGCAAAATGTCCAACAGCACAGAGCCTCAATTTTTAGAAGGCCTAATATTTATTTTTGACCTAGCTATTTAAGAAATAAAAAAAATTCTGCAATTAATCCTAAAACTCATCAATTTTTTTCCCCAAATCACTTTTCTCTCCTAATAATTAGGACATAATTAATTGAACATGCCACATGCAAAACCGTTTTGTTTCTCCAACGACACAGATGGAAAATAATACATAAATAAAAATCATGTATTTTACAATATTGATTTTAAAGATTGCGCTTATACTTTTGGTAGATTCTCATTTATTTATAAAAACGTGGCTACAAAAATCCAAAAACTGACCCTGACTACACTTTTCGGGTTCAAACCGAGACCTTTAGTTAAGCTGAAAGAGACTTACGTCATCTCATCTATATACTTCATAAGCTCCTTTATTTTCTTGTTCTCTAAGTTTAAAAAAAAAAAAATGTTCTCTTGTTACAGCTGCTAGAGAGGCAAAAAAGCATATATGCTCCAACAGGGAGCATGTATATCCTATGTTTTTTTTGAGTGGAAAGTGACAAGTGCACCCACAATTCTGGATCAGATTTTAATGTAGTTTAATCTGAAGGGTCAAATTCATTTTCCCATTTATCATTACAAACTTTGAGTTGAGTTACATCAATGGATCTTCGCATCCAAGAAATTAACGCTCGAACACTCTTGTCATATTTTTTTCTGTTCGATATGAAGATTATAATAACTTTATAATATATTAAAAACACAGAATATCAAACCATATTTATTAGTAATATCTTCAGTATGAGGGATTATGTTCTAATCCCTTACTAAAAAAGATTATCTGATGTAAGACTCGAATACTGACGAACTTCTTTCTCCATTGTGTTAGAAGGACATTGACTAAAATTTAATATATGTATATGTGCATTTGTGCTGTATTTTTGTGGCTATATAAGTAGAAGGACACCAATAATACTTCAACAGTTCCAATAAAGATTACAGCTAATTAATATGTTAATTATGGAATCTTTAAAAGGCTCAAGAAATTGTATATAAAAGATACCCTATTGGAGACAACATGCAGAATTGCAGTTAAAAAATATTTTTTTTTTAAAACTGAATAAATTAAGAATTGAAAAGGTGATTGAATGCATTTGTAAAGTTACGTTCTTGATTTTGACTGAGATTATAGTTAAATCTTATGAGTTAAGTTAAGGTCTGTAAACATATATAGCTTTTTAAGCTACCAACCAACCAACACTGATGTTACGTTTTTTTTTTTTTTTTTTTATGTACTACATAACAAAAATTAGATTTATTAATACAAAAATTCGCAGGTAAATTACTAAAATTCCTAAGTAAAACACTAGAATCAATATATATTTACGTTATAATTATTTAATCTGTTACTAAATTTATTGTTATCTTATTATTTTATTATAGTGCTAGTCAATTAGGTATGACCAATGCTTAATTGTATTGGATACCGAATACTATAAATGTCAATATATAGTCAATACTCAATGCAAAATTAAATATTATACATAGATATACCTACTACGAAAGGTTCTGGTGTGGTTTGACACGGTAAAATCTTAATATTTAAAAAAAAAAAAAATCGACATTTTTTACCATCGGCAATAAAAAAATTAAGAAAGGAAACCTAATCAACCAAAATTTTCAAGCATAGACAAAAGTGGTTGCCTGGTAGGTATTCACACAAGTGGTTTGGTCAGTAATACCAAGATCATATTGAAGTTATTTTGTGGAGGTTAAAAGTGGCTAAAAACTCACGATATCTTATCTCGAATTTGCAACAGTGTAAAGTTGGCTCACATAAAGCGAAACTCCTCTGATGAAAAATATATCTCGAGTTACTCGGCGAGTATCTACTTGGTAGGGGCCATGAGGAACAATTCCCGACCAAAACCGACCAAGATACAAGTCTAGACCTGACCAAAAGAAACTATTGTGAGTTCATCCCTGAATTTCTGTTTGGTCCCGACCATGAGGCTCGGACCGGGAACTTTGACCATGAACACCTTGAGAGTGGACATGTCAGGAATCTAGATCCACGTGTATTAATCTGTATGTAAAGCTATCGAGCTCTCCAGTGCATGTCTAACACATGGCAGACATATGTCGAGCGACCGGCATACGCTCCCTTCCATTCTCCTATAAATAGAGCTTTCATTGCCAAGAGGGGGACTTTTCCCATTCTCCCTCTATATTACTTACACGCTCGAAAACCTTCGACTCTTCAACCCTCAGTCTTAACTACCCGAGCTACTATATCATAACTTTACTCTAATTCATATTTCAATACATATATCCCAGAGTATTTACACAACTCTCGACCCAAGAATCCCAAAACTGAAATTCTTAATCGCAAAGACTCCCGGCCTAGATATCGAACTGACAGGGTAGTAGAAGTGTAAATTATGATAGCAGAATGAAAATTTGGATGACAGAGATTTCATGGGACAGTAAAATAGATCTTGAGCATCAAAGTTGAGGGTATATGGAACAGACGTGAGGGGAAACCACTGGGCCTAATCGGGTGTCGTCATGTTATTCCATTTTCATCTGATCCCAGCATTTGGTATAATATATTTTTTCTCTGATCTTTATCACAGTAGTATAGTATAGTAGTACTGCAACTTTGCATCAATCCCACGTACGTACTCCCACAATTCACACAAAATGGACGCCGGTAATCCCCTCCTTTTTCTCCCATCTTTGCTTAGCAGACATCTAGGATAGGATCTCATCTGCCCGCACCAATTTAATGAATTGAAGCTCCTCCAAGGATTTGTTTCTTGTCTTTGACCTTCTACAGCAGCAGCAACTTGGGCGATTTCATGTTTTATCACAAAGATATGATCCAAGCTAAGGATGTTGTTTCGTAGAAAACCCACAGTTACTGTATGAGGATGTGCACGGAGTAGTAAATCCCGAACTTGTGACCCTAGCTAGTTGGCAAAAGACGTAAACCAGTCTAGATTGTTCATAGCTAACCAGTTCAATCCTAATCGTCAAAGGACGTAAATTAAACCAGCTTAGGTTGCCCATAGCTGACCGCCGGCTCAACCTTAGCTGGCAAAGGACGTAAACTAGTCTAGGTTGCATATAGCTGACCGCGGGCTCAACCTTAGCTGACAAATGACGTAAACCAGCCTAGGTTGTATATAGCTGACCGCCGGCTCAACCTTAGCTGACAAAGGACGTAAACCAGTCTAGGTTGCAGATAGCTGACCGCCGGCTCAACCTTAACTGGCAAAGGACGTAAACCAGACTAGGTTGTATATAGCTAACTGTTCAAGCCAAGAAGGTCAATTAGTCGTCATATTAACTTGGTTGGGGTTGTCCTGTTTTGTAGTGAACTTTTTGAGTGGCTTGTTTATCATCCCCCACTTGCTATTGTTGGGTGTGAAGCTGCATGATGATCCACACACCTCCCCAAAAAAAAAAAATGGACTGCTAAAAAGAAACTGATCTCTACACACAAGATATATGAGAGAGAGGGAGAGGATGCCAAAATGATAAGGAAGGAGAGAAGGTTAATGAAAGGAGATTAGTTTAAATAATTGGGTTTAACACAAGTGTTAGAATAGTTTGAAAAAAAAGAGGTGGGGCTCCACCAGGTGGGAAAATAACTCCAAAAAAGGCTTGGTCTACATCACACAGAATTTTAAACACACTAAGATTGAGATCCTCATTGTGTGCCTGTGTTTATATATGTGTGTCTGTCCAATTCACTTTGGCAAGCCAAGTTAAAAGCACCACTTTAACTTCCTCTCCTTCACTCCCCAAACTCCCATCTCTACAACCCAAACTTCTTTGGCTCAGCTTGGCGATGCCCGCCCTCCACTCCGTAGCGCCAAAGCCCGAGAATTGTAGTCCTCAGAGTATGGATTCAGCGACGACGAACCAGCCTGCAGATGCTGCACCTGATGACAAGCCCTGCCTGGCTTACCCTTTGCAGACCAATACACAATCTTTCCTTCAAAGAGCCTTGTACCCCATAGCCTTAAAGGTATAGTATCTCTCTCTCTTTTTTTCACTAATGCATACACTAGAGCTAGCATCAAACTAGCCTGTCATTCTGTATGGAACAGCCTTAAATCTTCAGACCAGCTGTCTCACCCTTAGAGGTGCCTACAATATAATTCAGTAAGAGGACTAGTCACTGTGTCTGACAGTGGATATCCTGGATTACATGCACATATATATGTATATAGCTAGCTAGCTAGCCTATATCAGCAAATCTTGTCAAGATAGTGTGATCAAGAAACTATTCATCAGTGTGGTGTATTTCTGCTGATTTTGTGAAACCATGATGTTCCAGTTTGAAGAGGTTGTGTACAAGGTTGGAGGGGAAGACAAGGGATCGTGCTGCACGGGGAAATCGAGCACGAGAGAGAAG
This sequence comes from Ipomoea trifida, assembly GCA_003576665.1. Taxonomy (NCBI): domain Eukaryota; kingdom Viridiplantae; phylum Streptophyta; class Magnoliopsida; order Solanales; family Convolvulaceae; genus Ipomoea; species Ipomoea trifida. The sequence continues at coordinate 1,832,641 of CP025651.1, forward strand.
ACGATTCTGAATGGAGTGACAGGGATGGTGTGTCCGGGCGAGATACTAGCCATGTTAGGTCCATCAGGGAGTGGGAAAACCACCCTGCTAACGGCCCTGGGAGGGCGTCTCTATGGCAAGCTATCGGGGAAGATCACCTACAACAGCCAGCCGTTTTCTGGCTCCATCAAACGCCTAACTGGATTCGTGGCGCAGGATGATGTTCTATACCCGCATCTGACAGTGAAAGAAACGCTTCTCTTCACAGCCCTGCTGAGGCTGCCCCAGAGCCTAACCCGGGAGGAGAAAGCGCAGCATGTGGAGAGTGTGATCACAGAGCTGGGATTGAGTAGGTGCAGAAACAGCATGATAGGAGGGCCACTTTTTAGGGGAATATCAGGTGGGGAGAAAAAAAGGGTGAGCATAGGCCAAGAGATGCTAATAAACCCAAGCTTATTGCTTCTAGATGAGCCTACTTCCGGGCTCGATTCCACCACAGCTCTCAGGATCATCACCACCATCAAGCGCCTCGCCACGGGAGGCAGAACTGTGGTCACCACGATCCACCAGCCGTCTAGCCGCCTCTACCATATGTTCGATAAGGTCGTCTTGCTTTCAGAAGGCTGCCCTATCTATTACGGCTCTGCACCAAATGCCCTCGAATATTTCTCTTCTATTGGTTTCTCCACGCCTCTCACTGTCAATCCAGCTGATCTTATGCTTGATCTTGCCAATGGTAAGCAGCTCAAATTCCATCCTTTTTTGTACTGAAACCGACAAAATTAGTATTCAGGCGTCGTGGTTTAAGACAAGTTCTGAAATTTCAGGGATAAAACCGGATTCCAGCAATGTAATAGAGCAAGGGAATAGCACAGAACAGGAGCGCCAATCTGTTAGGGAAACTCTCTTATCTGCTTATGACAAGAACATTTCGACAACATTGAAAACCGAGCTATGCAATCTAGATTCTCACAGCTACAACTATGCAGTGGATGCTTCTAGAAGTAAGTTTCCAATTCCTCTAATCCTCTATGTTTCTTGCAAATCAGCTGCATAGACTGCAGAGGTTTCTGCCATTCTGGAATATTATATATCTCTCGAGCTGGTGGTTCAGACGTTAACGTTGTCTTGGCGTCTGATGATGCAGGATCTCAAGCGAAAGGAGATCAGTGGTGTACAAGCTGGTGGCATCAATTCAAGGTCCTCCTTATGAGGGGGCTGAAAGAGAGGAGATATGATGCCTTCAACAGGCTAAGGATCTTCCAAGTCATAAGCGTCGCTTTTCTTGCCGGGCTTTTATGGTGGCGCACTCCAACTTCCCACATTGCAGACCGAGTAAGCGCCACTCCATATCATTTTTCTTTTCTTGCATTGAAATTGAGGGACTGAAAGGCCTGGCGGTAGAGAATAACAACCACCTGCCAGTTAGGCAGAACCAGATTCCTAATATTGAACCTAATATTCAACACATATGCTAACCATAAATGACCATCTCAGCTGGCTTTTCTAGCAAACTAATCTTCTATGATTTAACTTTCTTCGTGCAGGTCGCAATGCTATTCTTTTTCGCTGTGTTTTGGGGCTTCTACCCACTCTACAATGCGGTTTTCACATTTCCTCAGGAAAGAAGAATGCTAATCAAGGAAAGATCCTCAGGAATGTACCGCCTCTCGTCCTACTTTCTGGCGAAAACAGTGGGAGATTTGCCACTAGAACTGGCATTACCAACAGCATTCACCTTCATCCTATACTGGATGGGAGGCCTCAAAGCCGAGCCTCTCACCTTCACCCTATCCCTTCTAATAGTCCTCTTCAGTGTCCTCGTTTCCCAGAGCCTTGGACTGGCGTTTGGCGCGATACTCATGGATGTAAAACAAGCCACAACACTAGCATCTGTCACAACGCTGGTCTTCCTGATAGCGGGGGGATACTACGTTCAGCAAATCCCCCCATTCATTCTTTGGCTCAAATACTTGAGCTACAGCTTCTACTGCTTCAAGCTCCTCCTCGGGGTTCAGTACAACGATAACGACTACTACGAGTGCTCAAAAGGACACTACTGCCGCGTTGCAGAGTTCCCCGCTGTCAAAGCTGTAGGCTTCAACCATTTGTGGGTGGATGTGTCCATTATGGCAATGATGCTCGTGGGCTACCGGTTTATCGCCTACCTAGCACTCCACCGTGTTCGATGAAGCTCATCAGCATCAGCAGCAGAAAAGACGATAATAACAACACTCTCAACAAAGAAAGCCAGTTAGAAGACGAGTTTTACATCCCTTCAAACTGATCAGTAATAATGTAGAACTTAGGTTATAAATTATAATCCCCCCCATTGCCAGATTTTGATCATATACCCCACCCTAAACCCCCCCCAAAAAAAAAGGATTCCACAATCACTCTGGCAATGACTTTACATCAGACTGACCCAAAAGCTCAACTGTTCTGTGAAATAAACCAGTTGTTATAAACAGAACAAAGATGCATAATGCTGTGATAAAGTAAAAAGATGGGAATCCACTAACCTTGAAGCCTCAAGTCATGAAGTGCTCAGCATATCTGCACTCAGAATCCTTGTGGGGTCTCTGAAATCAACACAAAAACTGCTTTAAAGTAATAAGTTTTCACATTTCCATTGACTGCATAAAGAGAGAGCATTTCCCACAAATGACTCATTAGTTTAGTTCTGTCTAGATGATGTCTCCCTACTTTTATGAATAATCTTCTCCCTAATTCCATGTTTGTTTCTCTATTTTGTTCCTGTCCTATGATATCATTTTTATCCATAAAAGAGATGAAAAACAAGAAAAAAAAAATGGTTCAGTACTTCAGTTTGATGTATCCATCCAAAATTCAAGCATTAAACCAAAGAAAAGTGCAATCTTAGTGTCAATCAAGATCAAGTGTTTACGGGGAAACCCTAGCCAAGTTGGTACTCTTGACTTGGTAACCACAAGGTTACAAGTTTGACTCTCAGCGGAAGCAATCTATTGGTTTTCTTGGTTTGAGCTGGTCAGTTACTCAGTTATGGATAACCTAAGCTGGTTTAACTCATTGTGATTATTTGCTGGCTAGGGTCACAAGACAGTTCAGTATAGCTAATAGCGAGAGTGCAATTATATTTACTTATACTTGTCTAACTACCGGCGAGCGTTGCGTTTCGAATCCACACCAGACGGTAGGGTGTTGGACTTGGCTCTCTAGACCGCCACCCGGCAATTAGAGGTTTTATATACTGTGTTCTGCTACACTGCAAAATACCATAATCTTTCACAAGGCAACTTCTACATGAAGAAATGCAAACCCATCAGTCTTAAACCACATTGGATGATTGGAAAGATAACAGACTAGAAAAGATCATATCATATCAATACAAAAGTGGGAATAACAGTCAGGAAAAGGAGGGTTCATACTGGCCTGCAATCCTCTTTTATCTACACAACAAAAAATTCAAGAATTCCTTGGAACTGCTCCAAAAATCAATAGCACACAGATCTGCACACAAACCACTGGATGTGGAAAACACTACTGGGTGGAGGCCCAAAACAAGAAATGATGCCTCAAATCCTTATCATTTCCTACTTTAGTATCACTCACTACCCAACAACACTCCTTTATCTGACACTGAAAGGACAAGTCCGTATAGAATTGTCCTTTTCATCAGTAATAAGCAATTCTGGTTTAATTTCCCATCAGCATAAAAGCTACTGAACACAACACTCTGATTACCCCGCGGGGCTAGCTCAGTTGGATGTCTGGTCACCCTAAAGTCTTGCTCTAGGGGCAGTGTGGGGATTTGAATCTCACTGGAAACTTGGGGGTCGTTGATGAGGACCCCAAGTCCGATACAGGCAAGGGGTGAGAACCTGGGGACTAACAGACCACTGAAGGCAGGAATTCTGTGGTCTTAGGATTAGTCTAGCGTAAACTGAGAAACCTAATGTATCGAAACAACATAACACTCTGATTAGGATACTAAATGCACAACATATTATCCATACTTTCAAGTTTCAAGCCTAGCAAGTATCATGAATTAAATTGCTAGGATAGATACACATATTAGAATGAATTAGAGCATGATATTATTGCAAAACAAGAAATAATGTCTGTGAATGCTGGGAATGTGATGCAATATCCATAGATTTCAATGAATGAGCAACTGCAGACCATAAAGATGCAGAGTTGCAGATCATAAAGATGCAATCTTGCAGAGTTGCAGATCATAAAGATGCAGTCTTGCAGATAATTATTCTTGTGTCAGGCAACAGAAATTTCAACCTAGGATTGTCAGTTCATTCAATCCAAAAAGATTTCTAAGTCATAGATGATAATATTAGATGTAAGGCTAAACTCACCCACAACATGATACAAGCAAACTTGTAAGACTATTAAAGATCAGTTCCATTCAATGAAGAATGTGGATACCTACTTGGAAAAATATGGGTATGCAGAAGAATTTGAAGGAAGCTTTTTTTACTAGTTTTAACTAAATTTGCATTTATGGGCTTGTATATGATTTTTTGGGCTAAATGGGCTGCCAATATACAAATAATTCATGCCAAATTACATTCAGAAGGTTAATAGTTTGAACTCATATATAGTAATGCTCCAGAAGGTTTGTTTCAAATGTCTTCAACCGATACTCGATTAGATTAGCCTTATCTTGTAGAATTACATATATTTTAAGGATTTTCTTTTTAAATGTTGTGACATTGTGTGTCGTTAGTATTTGATACAATCAAAGTGGGCCAAAGTCCGCAGATCGGTCCGCACACGCCCCGCCGTGGGGCGAATCTACCAAAAAAATGGCTCATGAAAAAGATGGCCTAACAGGCTTGGCCCGCGCGGACTGCGGGTCGACCCGCGGGCCAACCCCTTTTTATAAAAATAAAATACAATATATATATATAATCTATTTATATTAAAAAAAAAAAAAAAAAAAAAAACCTATGGGCTGGCCCATGTGGGGCGGGCTAGGGTCATCCAACCTTAGGCCGGCAGAAATTAGACCCGCGGTGGGGTGGGAAAATACTAATCAAAAATTAAATTCGATCGTTTTTCCTAGATTTGTTAGCATAAATATAAATCTAGCCACCAATTATCATGTAGTGTAATGACATATCGATTACCGTTCTAAATGGGTGACGAATTCGAATTCTATTAGTAAGAGTTTAGATTCTTTGAACTGAAAATGTTTGAGAAAATATCAAACAGACCAGTTTCATAATATAGTCCAACGAAATCGAAAATGTGAGTAATAAAAAAAAATGAAATAGAAATTGAGACTTTAAGGAAAGAACCCACAAGGCCCCTAGCAATAGAAAGGAGAGGAAACCCATCACAAGACCCACCGCGGCTGCACCGCTACCGGCCCACTCAGAAACCACGGCGAGCGATGGAGGAGGAGGAAGGCGGAGGGCCGAGGCTGAGCAAGAGGTTCTCCGACAAGGACGGAGAAGTGGACTACAAGACCAAGGCAGGCACCGCCTGGTCTCACTCTTTCCTCAACCAGAAGCCTTGGCACCCTCTCTCCTATCCCAACCAGCGCCGAAAGTGGATCGCCGAGCAGACCCACTCCCAGAAGGAACGCCGCGCCGAAGAGATTTCCCGAGAGGTCTAACCCCCTTACTCCTACACCATTTTTATCGCTTCCCCATTTATTCAATTTTTCAATTTTTTCAGAACAATTTTGATCAATTCCAGCTATTTTGTTCCATTTTTGACTGAGTTTACTAATTCCCTGTCCTTAAAAACCCTTTCAGTATGCTCAAGAACAGGATTTTTTCCGTCAGACTGCTCTTGTCTCCAAGAAGGAGAAAGAAAAGGTAATACCCAATTCCCACTTTCACCAGCTTTGCAGTTCTTAGCTGATTATAATTTCCTATTCATCTATGTAAGAAGAAATTATACAAATATTATGGCGCGGTTTGGTAAAATAGTTAGCTTATCAGTCAATTTTGGCTTATTTGACCACTATTAGGTTTTTAATTTGGTTAAAAAATCAATATAAGTTTTTGGTTAATCAGTTTTTTGTAACTCCAAAACGCTAAAATTCAAAAAGCTGTGGTAACATTAGCTGATTGTAGAAAGGTGTTTGGTAAACTAGCTGATCTCCTTGAGCAGCTTTTTGAATTATAGCATATTGGAGTTACAAAAAACTGAATAACCAAACACTTATAGTGATTTGTTAACCAAGTCAAACAGCTAATAGTTGTCAAATAAACTTAAATTGGTTTACCAACATTGCCTATATCTTTGTGTAAATGTAGATGTCCTCTTTTTTTCTTTTTTTTTTTAAGATACATGTATAAAAGAGTTTGATAAAATTGAGTTTCATCTTGTTTTATTATAAGTTTTTCATGTATGCAAAGTTATGAGCATAGATATGCTGGTTATATATGTAATCATATGAAGATATTGATTTGGATTTTACAATGTTGTAGTTGGAGATGATGAAAGCTGTTAGCTTTATGTATGTTCGACCACCCGGCTACAATCCGGAAAGCGCTAAAGCTGCTGAGGTAGAAGATGAGAGGAAAAAACAGGAGCAAGTTGGCACTTCTCAGAGCCCAACTGCAGAGGGCGCTTCAAATTCAAAGTAATTTCAGTTTGAGCTTGTTAAAGTAGTGAGAGTAATAGTTATAGTTATATATATTTCACTACTTGCTTGAAATGGTGAACTTGATGAAGATTTTTCTTTCTGTTTTAGGAAGCCTGAGTCTATGCCTCCTATTGAAGAGAAAAAGAAACCGAGGCCAAAAGATGTGTTTGGCCGTCTCTTACCAACAGAAGAACAATTCGAAGTCCTCAAAAATGCTCCAAGGTCTGTTTCTTCTGCTATCTTTTTGATATCTGGAATCATTATTGTGGTTTGTTTTCATTACCTGGAAGTTTTAAGCTATGTGCATTTAGTATTGTTGACTTGATTGTTGGTGAATATTAGCACACGTATTGATTATCATAGCATTTCTCCAGGCTGGAAACAGGTGCCCCTGCAAGGGTCAAACCTTTTGCAATTGAGATACGCAATGTCAAATGTGTACGATGCGGAAACTTTGGTCATCAAAGTGGTGATCGTGAATGCCCATTAAAAGATGCTATCATGCCAAATGAAGAGAGTCGATTGAAAAGAGACGACCCTTTAACAGCTATCTTAGCTCAGACAGAGTCAAGTGAGGTAATCTATCTGACAAAGTCATCCCACCTTCCTTTTCGTATTCTTCTCAATCTATACTCGGAAATTGATTGCTTCTTAGTTCTTACTACTCAGAAGTGCATTACCCTCCAGAAAAATAAAAGGGCGGGTCACTAAACTGATGTTAGAGTAGTGAAATTAAAATGCGTATATGCGTGTATTGGGTGCATCGACTGATTAAAAGTTAGAGCTAAGCCAAAATCATGACCAAAGATAGATGTCAGAATACCAAATTGTTCTAATAATTAATCTTTTAGTTGGATAATAGCAATTGATAATTAACAGATTATGGCTTAGTGTTAGATCCATTTACTAAATTTTGTAGTGCTAAACAACTAAATCTTTGTCTTTCTTGGCAGCCTTTAAAGTGGGAACTCAAACAAAAACCCGGGTTGAGTCCTCCTCGAGGCGGGTTCAGACCCGATGATCCCAACCAGCAGATAGTTGCAGAGGACATATTTGATGAGTATGGAGGTAGATTCTCTCAACCCGTGATCCCCGTTACTCTGAAGATCTTTTTTATACGAGGGAGTATTTTGGACGCGTGAAATTCTGATATCATCATATATTAATACCACAGGGTTTCTTGCGGGGAACAATATTCCTGACCTGCTGCTATCCAACTTCTCAAGCAAGCCAAAGAAGAAGAAAAAATCCGGTAAGAGTAAACACAAGAGGAGAGCTTCACCAACCTCGAGTGATTCACATGACCATGAAGAAACCGAGTCTTCTTCTGATGATGATAGAGGGAGAAGATCAAAGAAGAGGAAACATTTCAGACCCGACGATCCCAACCAGAAGATAGTTGCGGAGGACATAATCAACGAGTATGGAGGTAGATTCTCTCGATCAGTGATCCTGTTACTCTGAAGATCTTTTAACACTTGATGCGTGAAATTCTGATATCATCATATATTAATACCACAGGGTTCCTCGCGAGGGACAATATTCCTGACCTGCTATCCAACTTCTCAAGCAAAACGAAGAAGAAAAAATCCAGTAAGAGTAAACACAAGAGGAGGGCCTCACCAGCCTCCAGTGATTCACGCGGCCATGAAGAAACCGAGTCTTCTTCTGATGACGATAGAAGAAGAAGATCGAAGAAGAGACATAAAAAGAAGTCACGAAAGCATTCTGCATCAAGCTCATCATCAGAGGACTCCGACTCTGACAGGCATCGAAAGAGAAGTACCAAACCGAGGCACTCTCGCCCTAGCTCATCTCGCTATTCAGATTCAGCCGGGAAACATAAGAGGAGAGATCACCACCACAACCACCACCACCATAGGCGTCGCCATGATCATCAGTCTGATTCTTTACTAGAATGACATGCATTACAATTTCATGTGCAATATACAAAATATGGCATTGATTAGGCCATTGGATTGGCTAATAGCCTAATAGTGTGTTACATCTTACATGTAGTTCTTAAAAACATGGGGCCTTGTTAGTATGAAAAAAAAAACAAATTTTCAATTTCTATCTCTATTTCTCCACTTTTGCCACCTGTTTGAATTATCCTTAGGTCGAGACGAATTACTCCCTAAGCGACTGCCGAGTTACCCAATTCAGTCGAGTTGGTGGTGAACTCGATCGAATTTAAAAAAAAAAAAAATTATATATATATATATATATATATATATATATATATATATATATATATATATATATATATATATACCCACACATATTTTTTTTTCGTTAGTAGTCTAGGCGGCTACTCTACTATTCAACTAGCGCCTATTGCAATCGTGATAATTACTAGGTTTTAAGTTCGATAACTTAGAATTATTTATTTATTTTTTATTTATTTAAAACGAACATCTTCAAGTAGCTGTTGCGGAATTTTATTTTTATTTTTTTTTAATAAAAAGGGTATGAAAAACCCTACCAAAGACCCTTGCTGCGACATTTTCGCGGGCGGGAGTCCACTCAACACTGTTTTTCACTCTCTAGGTCTAGGGTTTTTGTATTCACTGAGGAAAACATGGCCTCATCAGCTCGGATTTTCGGCAAGGGCTGCCGGATTCTGATGGCCGCCGCGAAGAGCTCCGCAGCCTCCAGCTCAGGAGCTACCACTGCCCCGAAAGGCAGAGGCCGTCCTAATGGAATTCTGAAGCCGATCAAGGTCTCCCCGGCTCTCGAGAAGTTCTTAGGTGCCCCCGAGGCCTCTCGTACTGACGCCGTCAAGAAAGTCTGGGAATACATCAAAGCCCATAATCTTCAGGTTCGCATATCTCTCCATCTCTGTGTATATATTTATTATTATATCATTTAGGGCTTTAATGGTGTTATTTGCATAGAAAATTGTTCAAAGTATCAATCTTTTTACACGGTGTAAAATGTTTGAAGATCATGGTACAACACAACTGATGAACCTTCAAAAAGAACAAAACTTTAACATAAAATCATGGTTTCAATAAGTGCTAGGGGCTAGTCGGGCTAGAGTAGCGCCTAGACGGCCTAGGTTGCCTAGGCGGCGCTTATACGGCTAACTAAAAAAAGTAGTGCACCTGTGTGGGTGTATATATGAAAAAAACTAGCAAGGCCGAGCCGACCGGATTAACTCGATCGAAATAGATGAGTTAACTCAGCCAAGTTAGGTGCTAGGCGGCCGAATCGTCTAGGAGAGAAATCGCCACGGTCTAGGGGCGCCTAGGCGGCGCCTAGACTGATTTTTGCAACAGTGCCTAAAATCAAATCAAAGATTTGAAATCATCCAATAGACATGGCTAAGCTAAAGTTGTTAACATACAATAGCTGTTTCATTTCTGTTCAATATGCTGTTCTTTGCTGTTTAATCTGCTGCTGGTTTTGTCATAGTTTTAGCCTAAGGGGAAATTAACCATTATTGGACATTCTAAGGGATGTGTAAATTGTAATTGAAGAAAAGTTATTGATAAATGTCTATATGGCAGAATGAAGGCTAAAATCAAGCTCTAATATGCAGAAATGCAATGCAATAGGATCGAAAACTTTGAATTACTTAAAAGCTTGCGAAGCTATCAGCTTTCTCGTTTAGATAGTTTGCCAAGAAAGCTTGCGTCTTGCCTTGCTTTTCTTAGTAGAGTAGGAAATGGCAGCGGGAGTGTTTCTATTTCCATTAAGTGTACAGTGCTTTGATTAGTGTTTCCCTTGTACTGATGTGCCATCGTATAATTCTCCTATCTGATAATTTGCAGAATCCCGCAAACAAGAAAGAGATCAATTGTGATGAGAAGTTGAAGACTATATTCAGTGGCAAGGACAAAGTCGGGTTTCTCGAGATTGCTAAGCTGCTAACCCAGCATTTTCCCAAGGCCACTTAAACTTGCCATGTACATGTGCTGAAGTGTAGGAGGGGATAAGGAGCTTATTAGTTTTGGATGATCACTTGTAACCTTTGAAGTGGGCTATTACCTTTGTTCTGGATTTGCTCCGCGTATTTTGTTAACAGCGTAGGACTCTCTGATTGTGTGAGCGTTGATTCGCCATGGATGCTTGATTATGTGCTCATCTTAATGACACAACACAATTTCAAGTAGTGCATTTCTTGCTATTTGAATTCTATTGGTTGATTTGGATTGAACTTTGCATTGTTCTTGCTTGTGGAATCATGAAGCTCAAGGCTGATAGCCACCCTGCCTGCACCAAAAGATGAAATCTGGTTCATTGCCCTCAGTTTCTGACTCTTTTGGAAATAGGTGTTCAGTTAAACTTGTAGGCAAATGTGTCATGTAGATTTTTTAATATAAATATATAGCGAATATTTTTAAATTCGATAAATGTGTTCTATAGATTGTGAAATGATCTGCAAATTATACAAAGAGTTAAACTGTAATTTTAAAAAGTTTGTGCGACAAGCCTGATCGAGAGGATGTTCATAAGAATTGAACATATAACTCATATAACTTCTTATGAAAATCATATTCTACTCCACGTGATTGGCAAACATCTGAAAAAATCACTTCTTTGTCAGCCTCTCCTCCAAAACACTCATATCTCTCCTCAAAAACTGATCCAACCTTAATGAGTATTTGTACTTATAACGAGACGAGTAATTATGCTTACAACAAAATGAGTAAATTCGTTATGACTTACAACAAAATGAGTAATAATACACGTATCAAGACACGTGACATCAGTTTTACTCCCTCGAAATACATATATCATTTTACCAACAAAATTCAATATATTGTAACCTACGATCATTTGATTCCTAAATTATTCCCTCCCTCCACTTTAACGTATAAAATAAGAAGCTTCGATCCTCAGATTTGCGGCCCACGCAACATACGGCAGTACGACGACGACCCACATAAATTCTTTTCCCATTTTATTCTCAGAGCTCAGTTTCAGCACTTCTATCTCTCTATCAACACAAAATCATGGCTGCCCTGCATCAGAAAGTAGAGTACCTTGATGTCCTCACTAAAACCGGTGAAAAAACCGGCATCTCAAAACCAAGGTATGCAAACTTCGACTATGAATTCACTGAATTTTTTGTCAAAATATCATTTTTCTTACTCCCTTGTTTTTAAATAAGATAATTGGATTCTCAAGTCTCAACCTTTTCAGACATTTAAACCCAGTACTATGATGTTCTTGAGATTTCTTGTTACAAGGAAGAGAGATTAAGAATTTTAGTTCTTTTGGTCTATCTTTCTTCCACTTGGGCAATTTTCATTGCTAGAAGTGAAGGAAAAGTCAAAGGTGTGTTGTGCCTTTTTAGTTGTCTTAATTCTGTGGTTATTGCAACATTTTACAGTGCAATAGCGACTGAGAGTGATGGGTAATTTAACAGTTTACTGTTATCTGGTTATGATCATTTTTAAGCTTTGTTTTTTAGAACGTCCTAACTAATGTTTGATGTGGATGGTAATATGATAGTATAAATCAGTGTGGTCAAAGTTAGGAACTTTATGCCTGGGCATGTTAGTATACATTACTTTTAGGATCAAGCTTTACCTATTATGGATTTGTTTTTTGGGTAATGGATTTCAGTGTGTTTATTTTGTTTGTGCTACATATGCAGAGGGGATGTACACAGAGATGGGGATTATCATCGGGCTGTTTACGTGTGGATATATGCTGAAAGCACCCAAGAGCTACTTCTGCAACGCCGTGCTGACTGCAAGGACTCTTGGCCTGGTCGGTGGGATGCATCGAGTGCTGGTCATATATCTGCTGGGGATTCGTCTCTGGTTTCAGCTATGTAAGTTTATCCATTCAGTAAGCTTAACTTATGGAAATGGCTTGTTTAGACATTGAAGGTGCAAATGTTACAATTTATTTTGGGTTATCTGACCTTTTGATTTATTGTTCCAAAACTAATTTCTCATTCTAATTTGTAGCATCATTGTTTACATAAGAATTGATGAATAATTGCATTTTGACATATACACAATATGTTCACACCTGTATTATACATCCACCACACACATGGTGTGGGGGGTCATGGGTGGAGCTGGGTGAGTTGCTGGCGTGGTGGGTGGAGGTCACAACTATCACAAGGTTGGCAGGGAAGGGGGTGATCAGGCGATGGAAGAAAGGGAGGGGCAATGATGGCAACTGTGTATGAGGGGTGTGCTTCCCATGCCTCATGGTTTGGTGTTGCTTGTTGAAATGACCCTTTAACCTTCTTGTAGGAGGGAGCTTCAAGAAGAACTTGGTATAACACTTCCAAAGGATGCATTTGAATTGATATTCTCCTTTCTTCAAGAATGGTTAGTAGATGAAACTCCGAGTTATTCCTCGTTTCCTCATATAGTTTTTTTTGTCAGACATTGCTAGTGTTGTGTAAACTTTGTGCTATTCATTTTATGAAAAACATTATCACTTAATAAAATTGAAAACAAAATAATATATTTCATTTGGTTGCAGTGTTATCAATGATGGAACATTCATCAACAATGAATACGATGATGTATATCTGGTTACCACAATAGATCCAATTCCTCTAGATGCCTTTACCTTTCAGGTCAGTTGATGTGTCAGTTCATTGTTTCCTACCCATGCAATTTGAAGCAACTTCGACATAGCATATGAAGTATACATATAAGTGATATAACTGATTCATTTCATAATTGCCATTTCTTCCCTTAGCACAAGCCGTCTAAGTTTGTCTTATGAAGTTTAGGGATAATTTAAAATATTACTCCGTAACAATTAGCTTATGTTCTTCATTTTGAATGAGTTGGCTTAGATGACTAGTGTTAATATTTATTGGTAAGTAGCTATCATCTAATTTTTGTACTCTCACGGCGCCTATTAACTTGTTATCTTTTAGTTATGCTTTGGGCTTGATTGTGGCTAATGCTCCTAGTGGCTCACTTGTACGGTTGTGTCCCTTCATGTCTAGTTTGTTCTTACTTTTTGTTTAAAATTTCTACACTCTGCCTTATTTATCCGAACTGCTAAGATCCATGTTCCGTGCCTTGAGATTGCTTCTTATGCATATTTATTGATTCTATCTTTATTTCTACTGACCAGAAATCTGAATGCACCATTGCCTTTTTGTTTCTTGGTAGGAATCAGAAGTTTCAGCTGTTAAATATATCCCTTACCATGAGTACAGAAGTTTACTTGCTAAAGAAGATCCTAATTATGTGCCTTATGACGTGAATAGTTTATATGGTCAGATCTTTGAGATAATTGAGAAAAGGTTTGCGAAATATATATCTGAAAGGATTTCATATTTCAATTTCAAGTGAAGTTATTTGTTCCTAAGGATCCTTTAGTCAGCCTAGCTATAAATATAAATTTGTAAATTTTGGTGTCAGTTTTTCGTAACTATAAATGGATCCCTGTATAGTTATATTGAGATAATACATTGAATCCCTTCTATTATTTCACAATTTCCTCAAATGCTTGTGGGATATCAAATGTCCGATTGCTGCAGGTACAAAGAAAGTGTTGAATCACGGAGTTTGGCCCTACAAAAGCAGCTTAGTCGTTACGCTCATGTTTCCCTAAGTGCTGAGGTTTTGACACTTTCTTTAGTCTTGCATCCATCTTGACCACACACACACACACACACACACACACACACACATATATATATATATATATATATCACCAACTTGCTTCTTTATGATGGTTGTCACTGACACAAATTTTCTGTGCTACAGATTACTGGGGTAAATGATGCAGATAAAAAGGCTCTAGCTCTTATTATCAAAGCTGCAAAGATAATGGACAGGATTTTTTACTTGCAGGTTGAATATTTGTTGATTGCATTCATTTGTCAATTCAATGATCTTAACAAGATTGGTGTTTTATCGGTTCTCCGATCCTACTCTAAACAGGTCTGGTATAGCAACCCATCTTTGAGAGATTGGTTAAGGGAGCATGCTGGCGAATCTCAGTTGGACAAGTTAAAATGGAGTTATTATCAGATTAATAAAAGTCCATGGTATGCATACTCTCGAAAATTCTCTTCTGTCTTGGAATTTCTCGCTTGACCTCTTGGCAAAAAATCTAACATGAACAGAAAAAGAACGAGATTTTTTTCCTTATCCGCATTTACATTTTTGGGAAAAACAACTGCTTATGCGTGAAATATTTGGAGAAGTACTAAAAAGGAAACTTTAGATTTATTTTTAGATGTTCTGAATATGACTCAAATAACCCAATAATTAGAAGATAATGATCAAGGATAAGTAGTAGAAGATAAAGAGAAGAATGTTAATGGAAAAGGACAAGAATGTTGTATTTAGGAATAATGTAATGCTATTACAAGTGAATTGGAGATGCCTTAACAAAACAATTACAACTCAATATATACAAAGCCAACCCCAACCGTCCCCGCGAAAAGGGGATGTAGTTACAACAAACTTTGACCATGCCCGACCTCATGGCCGGGGCTAGTTGGCCGAGGCGTTGGGCTCGGCCTTGGCGGCCTGGGGTTGAGCTCTGGGCTCGGTCTTGGCAGCCGAGGTTGAGCACGGGGCTTGACCTCGGGGCTCCGGGGTCCACCGGACTGTCTTGCTCCTCTCCACTGGGTTGGTTCGCTCCAGGTCCATCTCTAATATATCAATCAGTGACAATACCCACCTCATCTAAAATCTTACGCTAAAAGCTGAAATATGTATTAAAAATATTATTTCTTTTCTTCCTGCACTTGATGATATAGTTCCATAGTGGATAAACATACTGCATCGTAATAAAATTCTTATTTATTCTACTGATAGGTCCTGTCTGGATGAAAACGAGGCATTTTTGACAACTGCAGACTCAGCTGTAAAGCTCCTTCCCGAGGCTACAAAGTCCGTGACAGGGTGGAAGGGTCTTCAGTATAGAACAGCATTTCCCATTATAAAACCACCTGGTGCCAATTTTTATCCACCAGATATGGACAAAATGGTATATAATTGGAAGTTAATTTTGCTTGCTGCACAAATTTATTCTGACTTGGATTTTACTTATATATTTTAATACCGTACTATTGATAATCTAATGTAGTAAGTAGTAAGGATTCACAATTTTCTTTCTTTTACTATAGGAATTTTCGTTGTGGAGTGACAGTCTCCCAGAGGACCAAAAGAAGGAAGCGATGGGATTCTTTAATGTAATCAAAAGGCATAGTGAATCTGAACTGGATATACCAATATCTCAAAATACATCGACCCCAAATTCTTCCCATGACCTATATATTGTCCCGTACTGTCAAGAGTACAACTCGCTCCTTGCTGAAGCTGCAAAGTTACTACATGAAGCCGGAGACCTTACGAGCTCGCTTAGGTATTATGGCTGTTCGTGGATTTTAAAACTCGGGTGGTGGACATCTGACTTATGAATTTTCTGTTATTCTTTTCCCTCTAGTTTGAGAAGATTTCTGCACAGCAGGGCGGATGCCTTCCTTTCGAATGATTACTATGACTCAGATATTGCGTGGATGGAGTTGGTATGTTTTTTGCTTACCTATTTATTTGTAGTGCATATATTCCGATCATATAGTTTAGATGACAGCAGTCTCGTTCTCTATGGTCTGAACCTTGGCATAAATTTATTGTGGCATGGGATGTTTTGATTATGTTTCCTTATTTTCATCATCTGAAGGACTCTAAGTTGGATGTAACTATTGGCCCGTATGAAACTTACGAGGATGCACTCTTTGGATATAAGGTATCTTTCCGTTGCACATCTCTGTCTAATTTCTCATATCTTTCTACACCCTTTGTATACACTGTTTAACAATATGATTGGTTTATTTGACATTGCCTTCATAGGCTACCTTTGAGGCATTTATCGGGGTCCGAGATGACGAAGCAACAGCTCAAGTCAAGCTCTTTGGTGATCATTTGCAGGTGCATTTTTAGGTTGCTCCATTCTTAATAAACTTTGGCTCTATTTATTCCTTCGTTTTTTCTATTACTTTTTCTGAAGAGTGGGTTGGTCTAGGTTTTGGAAAAGAACCTACCAATGGACAATGTTTATAAGTCGGAAGACGTGGCAGCTGCTCCTATTCGGGTCATCCGGGTTCTTTATAATTCGGGGGTGAGTCTCAGATTAGTATAAATAACAGCTTCTATGAAATTTATTTCTCTTACCGTAAAAGACTTTACCACTTATGGAATTTTGTGTAAAGATAATAGTCTATTTTATAAATCTTGCGTGTATTTAAACTTGATTCGGGCGAATAAGATCTTTACATTCAATTCTTTGGCAGGATGTGAAGGGCCCTCAAACAGTTGCGTTTAATCTTCCAAACGATGAGTCTATAGTGAAAGATCGAGGAACATCAATGGTCATGCTTAAGAATGTTTCGGAAGCAAAGTACTTTCACCCTTGAGACTATTATTTTAAACGCCCGATTATGTTTAGTTTGCTGGCTGATGATTTTGTGTTTATCCGGTGATATTCTTCTAATTAGGTTCAAGCTCATTCTTCAGCCTATAGCTGATGCATGTATTACCAAGGAACTTCGGGAGTTTGTGGATTTTGAATCTTTCTTTACGCACACAATTTGCCACGAGTGCTGCCATGGCATTGGGCCTCACACCATCACACTTCCAAATGGGAAGAAATCAACAGTTAGATTGGTGAGTTTTCACGTTAGTTTTAGTCGTTTTTTTCCCCCCACTTTACAAACTTCTCTTTTATTGCATTTCTCCATCTACGAACCTATTACATTCTACACATATATATGGTTAAGTTTTCACATCTACTAACCGTCCATGTATATACATGGAAATATGATTGTAGTGTGACACTACGAATGAGGATAGGTAAATATCGTGCCTAATATGAGCTGATGTATCATTACGAAACGTCGAAACCACGAAATCTTCGATAAAATGAAAGTGTAGGGGAAATGATGATTAATGTTCATAAATCTTCGAATTCGTTTTGATGTTTGATTAGAGTCTTACTAGTTTGTTGTCTATCGTAGGAGCTGCAAGAGCTCCACTCTGCGCTAGAAGAAGCTAAAGCCGACATTGTTGGACTGTGGGCCCTAAAGTTTCTAATTGGCGAGGTAATGAACTTTTTCCTAGGCTTCCAAATCCCCATCCCACTCTGATGCATCCAAGAAAAACACCGAGAAAAAACCACTTATGTTTCTATGTTGGCCAGGGTTTGCTTCCGAAGAGCCTAGTGAGATCGATGTATGTCTCGTTTCTTGCTGGATGTTTTCGCTCTGTGCGCTTTGGATTAGAGGAAGCTCATGGGTAAGCAATTGTGTGATCCTATATATTGTTGCCTTAACGATTATTGACATCGTAAATTTCAAATATGATCAGAAAAGGGCAGGCGCTGCAGTTCAATTATATGTTCGAGAAAGGTGCATTTGTCTTACAACCTGACGAGACCTTCTCCATCGACTTTGATAAGGTAAGATTTTGTGATCATTTAGGATTAAATTTAGTCATTCCGAAGCAAAATGTTCGTTATTTTTCCTATTGTGAAAGGTCGAGGATGTTGTCGAGAGCTTGAGTAGGGAAATCCTTACAGTACAAGCAAGAGGCGATAAAGATGGCGCCAGAACGCTTCTTAAGAAATATGGCGTTATGACTCCTCCACTGCAATGTGCGCTCCAAAAACTGGAAACGATTCAGGTATGAACATAAGTTTCCTTTCTCGCGATTCTACTGCAAACTGTTTTCTACCATGAAACCACAGGCATTATCGAACTGAAACCAAACAATCTTCGCGTTCATAGAAGATTCGCTTCATTGCTCGATTAGCATGAATCGACACTGCATGTTTTCTTCACCGTGACATATTTCTGATTGCACCGCGCTGTATTCTTAGGTTCCGGTGGACATAGTTCCTGAATTTCCCATTGCTGATCAAATTTTACGCGAAAGCCATTGAGGACTTGACATTAGAAACTGTTCTTGAAGGAGTATAATTGATGGGGTTTTTATGCTGTTGTGAACAGAAGTTGCATCAATAATGTGGGATTTGTATAATTGTATGTTTAGAACTGAAAACAAAATTTGAGAAATAAAGTGAAATAGTATCAACTTTTGCTTCCACAATACGCTGTAAGTGATTCCATCAACTCTTTGTGGTTTGAGCCGGTTAGCTTAAGGCTTTATTAAATCGAACTTTTAACTTTTTCTGTAAAAATCATGTTCTACCCACTCAGTTTTAGTTTTTGGGAACAACATGAGATTTGTGTGTGTGTGTGTGTGTATATATATATATATAAAGATTATTTATTGATGTTTTAAGAACATATGACCATAGCCTCTTTTCTTTCATCGCTTTAATTGGAATATGAAAGAGATTAAAAGGTTGCGTACTCTATATTCAACACGCAATAAAAAAGGTGTTATATACAATTTTTAATGTGAAAAGACCTTAAATATCAAATAAGGAGCCGCTACAATTTATAACAAGATTCAATAATGAATAATTATACTTACAATAAGACTTATTAATGAGTAGTACTTACAATCGCACGTCAATAATAAGTATTTGTATTTATAACAAAATTCAGTAATGAGTATGATATAGCTAAATACGAGATACGAAGCTAAAACGGGAAATACGATCTGTTATTTCTGAAAAGATCCAAACCTGGTTTACAACATGAGTGAAAGGGCTCGAAGGGCTCGGCGGGTCGGCAGTGAGCTTTCCTACTGTCCGAACTCACTTCAAGGCTTAGTCGTGAATCAACCAAAAGATCCTCTCTCTCCTCATAAATGCGGTATTTATAAGAGAGAAAAGGCATGATCGTCAGGCCTCCGGCATGACGGGAACGTGGCATGCATGCGCCCACCTCACACCGGGCCCAAGCGGGAGGGAGCACGTGGCGGCTCTTGGCACGCCACGTTGCTGGCCGATTGAAGGCACTGTTCGGTCCGTGACTCCCAACCTTGAACCGATCGGGCTGAACTGCCGGCCTCCCGACCATATGGTCTCCGACCGGTACTAGAGTATATTTACTATCAGAGTAGTTGTATTTATAATAGGACAATTTATTTTACTTAAAAAAATACGTAAAATTCAATAATGAATAATTGAACTTATAACGAATAATTGAACTTATAACATGACCAGTAATTCTATTTAAAATAAGATTTAATAATAAGTAATTGTACTTACAACAAAACAATACTTAAAAAAATAATATTTAATACCCCGTAATTAGTAGTTGTAGTTATTAAGGAGAGATCTATTGAGAGTTATGTGTTAACAATGAGTGTTATAACCTTACCTACACTTCAAAAAAAAAAAAAAAGTGTTGTAACTTACAACAAAATTCAGTAACCTACGAATCTACGATGATTTGATTCCTAAATATATTCCCTCCCTCCAATTTATTCTTTACCCATTTTACTCTCAGCTCACTTTCAGCACTTCTATCTCTCTATCAATACAAAATAATGGCTGCCCTGCATCAGGAAGTAGAGTACCTTGATGTCCTCACTAAAACCGGTGAAAAAACCGGCATCTCAAAACCAAGGTATGCAAACTTCGACAATGAATTCACTGATTTTTTTGTCAAAATATCATTTTTTTTCTTACTCACTTGTTTTTAAATAAGATAATTGGATTCTCAACCTTTTCAGACATTTAAACCCAGTACTCTGATATTCTTGAGATTTGTTGTTACAAGGAAGAGAGATTAAGAATTTTAGTTCTGTTTGTCTATCTTTCTTGCTTGAAATGAAGGATTAATTGAAGGTGTATAGTGCCTTTTTAGTTGTCTTAATTCTGTGGTTATTGCAGCATTTTACAGTGCAATAGCGATTGGGAATGATGGTTATTTTAACAGTTATTATTATCTGTTTATGATCATTTTGAAGCTTTATTTTTTAGAACGTCCTAACTAATGTTTGATGTGTGTGTAGTGTGGTAGTATATGGTCAAAGTTAGGAACTTTATGTCTGGGCATGTTAGTATACATTACTTTTAGGATCAAGCTTTACCTATTATGGATTTTTTGTTGGGTAATGGATTTCAGTGTGTTTATTTTGTGCTACTTATGCAGAGGGGATGTACACAGAGATGGGGATTATCATCGGGCTGTTAACGTGTGGATATATGCTGAAAGCACACAAGAGCTACTTCTGCAATGCCGTGCTGACTGCAAGGACTCTTGGCCTGGTCGGTGGGATGCATCGAGTGCTGGTCATATATCTGCTGGGGATTCATCTCTGGTTTCAGCTGCGTAAGTTTATCCATTCAGTAAGCTTAGCTTATGGAAATAGCGTGGCCCAAATTGGCAGGCCTTTGCTGGACATTCCCTTGAGCTTTTGATCTCTGGATGAGAATTGTTTATTTAGGCATGAATTTTGTCTTACATTTCATCGCTTACACTCTCTTCCCTAGTATCATCATAGTTATGATGAATAGCATTCCCACAGTTCTGTAACTTCAAAATTAATAATCTTTCTATATATTATTAGTGTGCTTCCCATGCCTCATGGTTTGGTGTCTCTTGTTGAAATGATCCTTTAACCTTCTTGCAGGAGGGAGCTTCAAGAAGAACTCGGTATAACACTTCCGAAGGATGCATTTGAATTGATATTCTTCTTTCTTCAAGAATGGTTAGTAGATGAAACTCTGAATTATTCCTAATATAGTTTTACCCAGACATTGGTAGTTTTGTGTAAACTTCCATAGTTATGCATTTTATCCTTTCTTTTCTTCATTTCATTTGATTGCAGTGTTATCAATGATGGAACATTCATCAACAATGAATACAACGATGTATATCTGGTTACCATAATAGATCCAATTCCTCTAGCTGCCTTTACCTTACAGGTAAGTTGATGTGTCAGTTCATTGTTTCCTACCCATGCATTTTGAAGCAACTTCGATATCATATGAAGTATACATATAACTGGTTCATTTCATAATTGCTGTTTCTTCCCTTAACTGTCTAAGTTTGGCTTATGAAGTTAAGGGATGATTAAAATATTAACAATTAGCTTATGTTCTTCATTTTGAAAGAGTTGGTTTAGATGACTAGTGTTAATATTTACTGTTGAATGGCTATCTTCTAATTTTAGTACTCTCACGGTGCTTATTAGTTTTTAACTTGTTATCTTTTAGTTATGTTTTGGGCTTGATTGTGGCTAATGCTCCTAGTGGTTCACTTGTTCGGTTGTGTCCCTTCATCACTAGTTTGTTCTTACTTTTTGTTTAAAATTTCTACAGTCTGCTTTATTTATCCGGACCACTAAGATCCAAGTTCCGTGCCTTGAGATTGCTTCTTCAGTATCTTATGCATATTTATCGATTCAATCTTAATTTCCACTGACCAGAAATCTGAATGCACCTTTGACATTTTGTTTTTTTGGTAGGAATCAGAAGTTTCAGCTGTTAAATATATCCCTTACCACGAGTACAGAAGTTTACTTGCTAAAGAAGATCCTAATTATGTCCCTTATGACGTGAATAGTGTATATGGTCAGCTCTTTAAGATAATTGAGAAAAGGTTTGCGAAATATATATCTGAAAGGATTTCATATTTGAAGTCAAATTATTTGTTCCTAAGTTTTTAGTTATTAAAAAAAAATCTAAAAATGTTTGTGCACCACATTATAAATATTGGTGCCAGTTTTTCGTAACTATAAATGGATGACTTTGGCATATACTCCTTTGGTTTATTTCCTCAAATGCTTGTGGGATATCAAATGTCCAATTGCTGCAGGTACAAAGAAAATGTTGAATCACGGAGTTTGGCCCTACAAAAGCAGCTTAGTCGTTATGCTCATGTTTCCCTAAGTGCTGAGGTTTGGACACTTTCTTTAGTCTTGCATCCATCTTGACCATATATATATATATATATGGTTGCTTCTTTATGATGGTTGTCACTGACACAAATTTTCTGTGCTACAGATTACTGGGCTAAATGATGCAGATAAAAAAGCTCTAGCCCTTATTATCAAAGCTGCAAAGATTATGGACAGGATTTTTTACTTGCAGGTTGAATATTTACTAATATTGACAATTAAAGTTCAATAATATTTTATAAATGTTATATTGTTTGTATATGCTGGAACAGTCAAGCAACTTCTGTTTCGACACTTTTCCCACTTATTCTCTCTCAACCATTGCTCAAACTATTTAGTTTTGCTTTAAAATTCTCAAATTAATTAAGTTCAGTTCTCCCCTTTATGTTAAATTTTCATTATTTCAATTTTCTCGGGGGTGCTTTTGTGTGGGGTGGGTGGCAAAAAGAGAAAATGTCTATAACCCAAAATTCAAATTAATTAGGTTCTGATCATGCTGTTGATTGCATTCATTTGTCAATTCAATGATCTTAACAAGAGTGGTGTTTTATTGGTTCTCCGATCCTATTCTAAACAGGTCTGGTATAGCAACCCATCTTTGAGAGATTGGTTAAGGGAGCATGCTGGCGAATCGCAGTTGGACAAGTTAAAATGGAGTTATTATAAGATTAATAAAAGTCCATGGTATGCATACTCTCGAAAATTCTCCTGTCTTGGAATTGCTTTATTACCAGTTCTTTGCTAATCTAGCCTATGTATGCATGTTCTCGGCTTTTAAATTAAGCCTGAATTTCCTGTTGTAAAAAGCTTATTTTTATGTATTAAAAAGATTATTTCTTTTTCTTCCTGCACTTGATGAGATAGTGGATAAACATATCGCATCGTAATAAAATTCTTATTTATTCTACTGATAGGTCCTGTCTGGATGAAAACGAGGCATTTTTGACAACTGCAGACTCAGCTGTAAAGCTCCTTCCCGAGGCTACAAAGCCCGTGACAGGGTGGAAGGGTCTTCAGTATAGAACAGCATTTCCCGTTATAAAACCACCTGGTGCCAATTTTTACCCACCAGATATGGACAAAATGGTATATGATTGGAAGCTAATTTTGCTTGTGGCACACATTTATTCTGGGTTGGATTTTACTTATGTATTTTAATACTCGTACTAGTGTTGATAATCTAATGTATAGTAAGGATTCGCAATTTTCTTGCTTTTGTTATAGGAATTTTCATTGTGGAGAGACGGTCTCCCAGAGGATCAAAAGAAGGAAGCGATGGGATTCTTTAATGTAATCAAAAGGCATAGTGAATCTGAACTGGATATACCAATATCTCAAAATACATCGACCCCAAATTCTTCCCATGACCTATATATTGTCCCGTACTGTCAAGAGTACAACTCGCACCTTGCTGAAGCTGCGAAGTTACTACATGAAGCCGGAGATCTTACGAGCTCACTTAGGTATTGTGCCTGTTCCTGGATTTTAAAACTTGGGCGTTGGACATCTGACTTATAAATTTTTCGTTATTCTTTTCCCTCTAGTTTGAGAAGATTTCTACACAGCAAGGCGGATGCCTTCCTTTCCAATGATTACTACGACTCTGATATTGCGTGGATGGAGTTGGTATGTTTGTTGCTTACAGCTTACCTATTTATTTGTAGTGCAGATATTCAGATCATATAGTTTAGATGCCTTGTTCTCTACCAATATTGGTCTGAACCTTGAATATTGTTATGACCTTTTATCAACGATCACCGGCATGTATAGCTTCAAAGTCACATTATCAAAAAAGTAACACATTTGCCTTGCGGGGCTAGCTCAGTTGGTTCGATTGATCACCTTAAAGCCTTGCTCTAGTGGCAGTGTGGGGGTTTGAATCCCAATGGGGACCCCAGGGGTCATTAGAAGACCTTGGCCGATCAGAGGTGATGAAGACACCTTGTGCGCAGAGTGTACAGCCAAGGGGTGAGAACCTCGGGACTGACGGGGCGACTCGCAATTTACCTTCTCTAGTAGCCCTTGGGCAGGGGTTCTTGGGGCATAAGATTAGTCTGGCGCAAGCTGAGAAACCTAAAGCCTGTAACGTGTTGAACTACCTAGAATTGAAGCTCTAAGGTTATTGTCAAATTCGTTTCTCATTAAAAGATTACCCTCGGATTATATCACCTAAGTGTAATTATATATATATGCTAATATGCCTTTGATCTACCAGTTCTTGTTTAACCAATACTACCTTTGACGACATAAATTCATTGTGGCATGGGATGTTTGATTATGTTTCGTTTTTTTCATCATCTCAAGGACTCTAAGTTGGACGTAACTATTGGCCCGTATGAAACTTACGAAGATGCACTTTTTGGATATAAGGTATCTTTCCGTTGTGCATCTCTTTCTACACCCGTTGTATACACTGTTTAACAATATGATTGGTTTATTTGCCATTGTCTTCATAGGCTACCTTTGAGTCCTTTATTGGAATCCGGGATGACGAAGCAACAGCTCAACTCAAGCTCTTTGGTGATCATTTGCAGGTGCGTTTTTAGATTACTCCATTCTTAATAAACTTTGGCTCCATTATTCCTTCGTTTTTTCTATTACTTTTCGCTGAAGAGTGTGTTGATCTAGGTTTTGGAAAAGAACCTACCAATGGACAATGTTTATAAGTCGGAAGATGTGTCAGCTGCTCCTATTCGGGTCATCCGGGTTCTTTATAATTCCGGGGTGAGTCTCAGATTAGTATAAATAACAGCTTCTATGACATTTGTTTCTCCTACCGTAAAAGATGCCATGCTTACTTTACCACGTATAGTCAATTTTATAAATCTTGCATGTGTTTAAACTTGATGCGAATGAATGAGATCTTTACATTCAATTGTTTGGCAGGATGTGAAGGGTCCTCAAACAGTTGCGTTTAATCTTCCAAACGATGAGTCTATAGTGAAAGATCGGGGAACATCAATGGTCATGCTTAAGAATGTTTCGGAAGCAAAGTACAAGCGCTTTCACCCTTGAGACTTATTTTGAAATGCCCGATTATGTTTAGTTTAATGGCTGATGATCTTTTGTTTATTTGGCGATATTCTTCTAATTAGGTTCAAGCTCATTCTTCAGCCTATAGCTGATGCATGTATTGCCAAGGAACTTCGGGAGTTTGTGGACTTCGAATCTTTCTTTACGCACACAATATGCCACGAGTGCTGCCATGGCATTGGGCCTCACACCATCACACTTCCAAATGGGAAGAAATCAACAGTTAGATTGGTGAGTTTTGAGTTTTCACGTTAGTTTTAGTCGTTTTTTTTAATACACTATGAATGGGGATAGTTGAATATCTTGTCTAATATGAGCTGATGTATCATTACGAAACCATGAAATCTTCGATAAAACAAAAGTGTAGGAGAAATGATGATTAATGTTCATAAATCTTCGAACCAGTCTTACTAGTTTGGTGTTTTAACAACACTTTAATAGTATTACTCCTTTTGTTGTCTATCATAGGAGCTGCAAGAGCTCCACTCAGCGCTAGAAGAAGCTAAAGCCGACATTGTTGGACTATGGGCCCTAAAGTTTCTAATTGGCGAGGTAATGAACTTTTTCCTAGGCTTTCAAATCCCCATCTCACTCTGATGCACCCAAGAAAAACACCGAGAAAAAACCACTTATGTTTCTATGTTGGCCAGGGTTTGCTTCCGAGGAGCCTAGTGAGATCGATGTATGTATCTTTTCTTGCTGGATGTTTTCGCTCTGTGCGCTTTGGATTAGAGGAAGCTCATGGGTAAGCAATTGTGCGATCCTATATATTGTTCATTGCCTTAACGATTATTGATGTCATCACTAACATCGTAATTTTCACATATGATCAGAAAAGGACAGGCGCTGCAGTTCAATTATATGTTCGAGAAAGGTGCCTTTGTCTTACAACCTGACGAGACCTTCTCCATTGACTTCGATAAGGTAAGATTTTCTGATCATTTAGGATTAAATTTAATCGTTCTGAAGCAAAATGTTCATTATTTTCCTATTGTGGAAGGTCGAGGATGTTGTCGAGAGCTTGAGTAGGGAAATTCTTACAGTACAAGCAAGAGGCGATAAAGATGGCGCCAGAACGCTTCTTAAGAAATATGGCATTATGACTCCACCGCTGCAATGTGCACTCCAAAAACTGGAAACCATTCAGGTATGAGCCTAAACTTCATTTCTCGCGATTCTACTGCAAACTTTCTTCTTCCATGAATTAACACTCGACACCAAATGTATTATCGAACTGAAACCAACCAACCTTCACGCTCATCATGATTCGGTTCGTTGCTTGATTAGCATGAACCGACACTGCATGTTTTCTTCTCCGTGACATATTTCTGACTGCCCCGCGCTGTATTCTCAGGTTCCGGTGGACATAGTTCCTGAATTTCCCATTGCTGATCAAATTTTACGCGAAAGCCATTGAAAAGACTTGAGATTAGAAACTGTTCTTGAAGGAGCACAGGCAGAGAGAAAGTGAGAGAACCTTAAACTATGTTTTTTTGTGTGTTTGTGTGTTTAGAACTGGAAACAAAATTTGAGAATAAAGTGAAATGGTAACAACTTTTGCTTCCACCATATGCTGCAAGTGATTCCATCGACTCCTTGTGGGAGCTGCCTATTGGCCTTCTTGGTTTGAGCCGATCAGTTATGAATAACATAGGCTGATTTACCTCTTTGCGGTTTTTTATTTGCTGGGGTAAAGTGATTCCATCGACTCCTTGTGGGAGCTGTCTATTGGCCTTCTCGGTTTAAATCAGTCAGTTATGAACAAAATAGGCTGGTTTGCCTCTTTGTGGTTTTTTATTGGTTAAGGTCACAAGACGGGTTTCACCAGAACACACGTACATTTGAGTATCGGTTGCAGGCTTTTTCGGAAATCAAAGTGATTGTGAACAGATTGATTTGTATAATGTGAAGAGAACAATAGAACACAACTTGTGTCTTGTCCTAAGCTGTAATCTTTTGTGAGTTGGAATCTAATGCTGTTCTCACTTAACATCACATTGGAGGCTTGGAGCAGTATAGAATCTAATGCAATAAGTTTATGGGAGATTGACACAAAATGTCATTACATATATATTCGATCTCTCAATATTATATTATTATAAATGAAATAGACAGTATAGGATGGACCAAATTTGATATATCCCTCCATTGGCACAACTTGGTGGGTTTATTGACTTATTGAGAATAATAATGACAACACTCATTGTTAGGAATTTGACATGATCGAAATCCAAATAATATTCTACTACGATGTGAGGTTCCAATGACACAAACACCAAAATGAAAGAACGATCGTCCAAAAAACCTGTTGCTACTTTCACACGTAGGTGGTGAATAAGTCGATATACTAAAAACATAATTTTGATAATACATGTGGGCCAAATGAGGATCTATAGTTAGGTGAAGAAAGATTGAAGTTGTGTGCAACACACATTTTTCTTAAAACTGATTCGCTACCTCCTAAGAGTGCTAGGAGCGTTGTAGCGTCAGTCTCTCATGATAAAATAGATCACGACTCAAACAAAAGGTCCAGTGAACTAGAACAACATGAGAGCACTCCGTACAATTTACGGCAATATTGGCAGCGATTTTCTTTGTAAGAAAAGAGAGAAAACAAAGATTTTTAGAGTTAAAAAATATCAATAACAAAAATAATCTACCCAACACTAAAGCTTATATAGGAGATGCGGAAATTAATAGCATTAAATTTGAAATAAATTAGATATGTAACCCCATAACGTGCAACTTTAATCTGGAGTTTAACACAGCTGTTACGACCGTTAATTCTTAAAATATAAATTGAAATTAGTTCGAAATTAATTCCTACGGATCATAATTAACACTTTCAGAATGATACTTTGAAGAGTAGTTCGAGCAGTACCCCACAAATGGTAGTTTGAGCAGTACCCATGAATAGTTGCCTGAAGGTTACATACGAGTAGTCAATTGTTCGGTCAAATCGAACAGTCACGTCCAAATGGTAACTACTCGACCGAATAGCCAAGTCCAAATGGTGACTATTTCTTCAACGTTCCGAATGGTAAGAATGGTAAAACAACATTCCGAATGGTAAGACGGAGTTTACACTCGGAGAATGGCTCTGAGTTGGAAAAAATATACAAAAATTTGGCATAACTTAGCCCCCATTTTCAGACTCATTTTGAGATTTGATTTGTAACCCTAGCGAGCACGCCTCTATGCTATACCAATGTGAGACAAGTGCTTTCCACCTCCATTTTCCAACTCAAATGAGTATACTTTAAGAATCAATTTCTCATTTACCCATTATGCGTTATGAGTGTGCAATATTTCAATTTCTTCGCCTCACTATGAAAAATCCGAATCCACTCTAACCCGACCTAAATTGAGAGTGGACTCCACATATATCTATACCACAAAATAATCACTTTCTATGTCATTTTATGCTAAAAATTCCCATCGCATTAGTGTCTAAAATCGGTACATGCACTCATATATCCGGTCTTATTTTTTATATACACACGTCTAAATGTAGACGGTGCAGAAACACGCAAACCTGCGTCTTAGTAACGCCAGGAATCAATATAATGAACATTTTCAATTCCAAAGAAGCCTATAAAGATAGCCATGGCCTCTTACTCCATTTCTCATCCAATCTCCTTTCTGTTCATTTCATTGCTGCAATATCATATCAAGCAACTTTGAAACTATAATTTGTAAGCCAATCTTCATTCATTCTTACGTTTATCCTATTCAATTCCCTATACAACCTCGGACTATTTAGTTACTTTCGTCTTATTATGTTTCTTCCCGAACTCTACCCCTGTAACTAATTGAACGGTCTATGTCTGATTATGTTTGTTATATAGAATGTATGAATTATTACTAGTTACCTTTGTCTAAACTATTTTAAAATTTGATTGAAAGCTATTGGCATAGGAGAAAATGTCAGGAGGAAAGGATAGAGGGCTACACTACCCATATAGTTATGACTATCCTCCGCCGCCAACTACGGCTTACCCTCCGCCGCATGGGTATCCACCGCCGGCGACCGTGTATCCTCCGAGTGGATACCCACCACCGTCTTCTGCTTATACCCAGCCTTATTCTTCTACTTACCACCACTCTTCAGGTGGTTATCCTACACACCATCCATCAGGTAACCTCCCATCATTTTAGAACGTTTTTAAGTAACATTATCTCTTATTAAATTCAAACATGTATTCTGTACATATTTAAATTTTAATTTAAGAGAAAGTCATGAGCAGGCTCGATCGGGGTGAAGGTTGTTTTGTGATCGTCAAAGAATGATCATAAACCAGGTCCCATAATTGATCAGTTCAAAGAGTCAATAGTTAAGTCTCATGTAGAAGTTAAATTTTAAAATTTATGAATGCTAAACTAAATTTCTTACCAGCTTGACTGGAGTTGTTCCATATATTTAAATTAATAATAAAACTTTACATCTATGTAAAAGTGTTAAATATGTCTCTAAATTTTATTTAAAAAGTTAATTAGGCTCTTAAACATTCAAAAGTTACAATTAAACTCATAAACATATTATTTTGGAGAATTAAAGTTCAAAAAGTCGAAAATTGATTAATGACCTATAATTGCAGGTAACTAACATTTCGAAAACCTTCTGACCGACTCTGACAAGCCTCTAATTGATTTCCAATGAGAAACACTAGCGACCATCAAACAGTCGCCGGTCGCGTTTGGAGGAGGCGACCAGTTCAGTCGCCAGAGAAGGCAGACCAGTTGGTCAGCCTTCTCCAAACGCGATTGGCGAATGTTTGACGGTCGCTAGTGTTTGTCATAGGAAATTGAGCGAAGACTCGTCAAAGTTGATTGGAGGGTTGTCGAAATCCTAGTGACCTGCAATTACAGGTCACCAACCAGTTTCTAAGTTTTAATGCTCCAAAATAATATATTTATGAATTTAATCACAAATTCTGAAAGTTTAAAGGCCTAACTATTTTTTTTAAAGTAAAGTTTAGGAAATTATTTGCCCTATTAATAACCATATTAATTAATATATTCAGGGATATATGGATCTAGCAGCCTTGCTGGGCCGCTGGTGGCGGCAGCGGCGGGATATGGCGCCGGCCGTTATCACTCCGGGCACGGCGGCGGTCGCTATGGATATGGCGGCGGTGGCTATGGATATGGCAGCGGTGGCTTTGGACACTATGGTCATGGAAAGTTCAAGCGTGGGAAGTTTGGGAAGCATGGAAAGTTTGGAAAGCATGGAATGTTCGGAGGAAAATTCAAGAAGTGGAAGTGATCTTCTTAGCCACCTTTCATGGCGGCCGGCACCGCCTCTACTGTAATAACATTATTTTCTTATCATTATTATTATAAATAATAATATATGTCCCAATAATTTCTATGAATAGAATAATAAACTTTGGTTTAAAAAAAAAAAAAGAATAATAAACTTTAATTTACCTGTTTTGCTCGCGAAAAACATAAAATGGATGGATTTCATTGTTTGGTTGAGTTTGAAGGTAAGAAATTATGAATATAAAGATTAATATGTATTTAACGCTAATAATGATAATAAATTATACATATATAATTAAGAAATGTTTTCCTAACTTTAAGAAATTTCTTAATTTCATTAACCAAATAACATAAAGCAACCTTCCATGATTGTATCCCCTAGACCAATCTTGTGTGAAACAGATATTCTTACTATACCGTATTATTGGAGATAAAATTGAGTATTGAAAATATATTATTTTGTATAAACAAAGAGTTAACAGTTGCCATCATCCATGTGGAAATGTAAACTGGGACACCCGGTGCCACTAGACCACAAGGTCTTTGACAATAATTTAATTATTTGATGACTCAAATTGTAGAGTTATGTATAGTATATTGTTCGTTTCAATTTTTTCTTATTTCATTTAAAAAAATAAAAAATCTACATTTTGAACGCACCCAAAAACTAGCCCATGACCCAACCCTAATATTGTCAAGGTCCATACGTGAACCCATGATATGGCCCAAAAACTATAACTATATCTACTTCTACGGCAAATTATTCTGTAGACTCGGGTTTATTTTGTAAGGTAGAACAACGTCTAAAATATATAATATACATACTGAATATTCACAATTTACATACTGCATGCATTATGGTGAAAGAGCAGTAGTGGGTATTCCATGCCAGTATCAATTCAATAACAAAATTTAAAAACAAAAAAAAAAAAAAAAAAAAAAAACACACACACACACACACAAAATCAAGTATTACACGCATTTATACTAATTCTAAAAATATGAACTTGAAAATGAACCAATGCAAAATGGATGCGAAAATTGTTGATGAAATTGGACACTTTGCGACTTCAGTATTCAGATTACCTGCAGAACAAGAAATAATACTCATTAACCTTATATATATAATAATAATATTTTATTCAATAGTTCAACATGAAACAATTGCCATATATGCTACCACCAGTAACACAATTGTACATGACGCACTACCAACAAAAAAGAAGATGACAAATAGTGAAGATGAAGATAATGGCAATGCTACCCAAAAGATGATTAAGAAAACTTAAAGAAATTGAAACCAAAAGGAGTATTTATTTAGACTATCATTTTTATACTAAGTATTTAGACTATCATTTTTACAAAGTTACAAACATTTATTTTAGTGACAATTATAATCAATCTCTTCTATACTATCTTGCATTCATATACTTTGCATTACCTATTTAAATAAACAAATTTGACATTCAATTATCTATGTATGAACCATTCATTTAAGTAAATAATTACCACCAACATTTTTTTCTTCCCATTAGAGTTCTAACTTTATTAGATCTTATTAAGATGGTAGATAACTTAATAATTTTCTATTTAAGCCACCTTCTTTATGATAAATATGTAAATTTTAGATCACTATTAATCAATAACAATGTGAATTTTTGCACCGCCGGTTAAAATAAAACTAATTTCCAATAATTGATAAGTACTATATGGTACACTATGATGTACAACAACTATAAACCACTTGGTCACCTACACGCATGTCACACATATATATGTGACAACTTGGTAGTTTGGGGTTTGGGTAGGGTCCATGTCATTTATTGGTAATATTTACTTAGTTGATGATACAAATATAATAAAGAAAAGACACACAAAATCGAAAATAATGATCGAGTGAATAGAATATAATTTTTGTATAAAAAATTCATAAATTTTATTTTTGTTAATATATATTCTCTCAATCAATCTTGTTTATTCAGTATACACTTGCCAATACCCTAACAATCAAGCTTGTCTACACATTACACTACTACATATTTCCATATAGTGACTATGAATTTCTTTTATCATTAAAATAAATTAACAAAAAAAAAAAAAAAAAAAACAACATGGTGATTTGTGGTGGAAATTAAAATGGAGTATTATATTGCATGGAATAAACTTGGAAAAGAAAAAAACAAAGAATTAATTATTGGGTCTTGACTCTTGACCAAGTTTATTACCACCAACCCTAAACAAATAATGAAATAACACATAAACGTGCACTATTGACTAAAATTGTACTAATGACTTTCGTCACATTATAAAATTAAAAGCATTATTGGTTTATTAATGTGATTGTTCGGATAAAACAACCTACCATTACACTAAAATTTATTTTAGTAGCAAAGACGAATTGAAACTTTTTAAAAGAGAGGAAAATACATGTAGCGGGTGCACTAAGTAAACGGTAGACCTTATGCAACGGGTTCAATCACTAAAAAATATTGACAAAAATTAAACTCGTGGGTATTTACTATTTAGTATAATAATGATGTTTCACCCACTACCCTGAACCATTTTTAATTAAATTTTGGTGTTAATAATGAGTTATATATTCTCAAAGTAATTCAAATTTGGCAAGTGAGGTACCTGGGACGACACTGCCATACACCTACTCCTTATCTGTAAAGTAATAAAGTTGAGAGAATGACTTGTAATGAATGTGACTGCACAAATTAAAGAAATCCCTATTTATTTTGTTTGATGAGATGATGAAGAGAATTTAATTACAATTAATTAGTAAATACAAGTACAATTTTTATTTTTTTTGATAACAAAAAAAAAAAAAATTAAACAAACTAGACTAGAAGACTACATAAAACATTTTCCTTTTCAGCGTTTAGGTGTATTTCAAAAATCTGTCTTGATGTGTTTGGTTAAAAATATAAAAAAAAAAATCGAAAACCAAATCTCCCGCTTCGAACGGGTGGGAAACAAATTTTTCTGGTTTCAACTGGTTTCCGATGGAAATCAAATTTATGATTTTCGACAGTTTCTGTCAAAAATCAGAGATTAGTTCCTAACGTAAACCATTGATATGGATTCATCTGAATATGGACCAGGCTACATAAAATTATTCGATTGATATGTATTCTTCTAGTATTTTATATAGACTAGACTAGACTAGAAGACTACATAATAAAATTCAATCTCTATTAATAAGCACCTTAATAAGGTTAAGTGGAAGTGGAAGTCCTTGTTATTTCCACATCATCAGAGCATACAAATCTTCAATAACTATTGGTTCTAAATAAATAAAACAGAAGACAACTATACATTGGACAAATAATCACCATCACTATGTGTGGGTGTATGTGTGTGTATATATATATAATCATTGACTCGTTCATTGTCTACAATATATTTATGCCTGGGATACAACTCAATTGATCAGCTGACTCAAAATAAATTCATAAGCTTTGAATTATTGCTAACAAACATAAAAGATAACTGTAATAAGAAGACCTTTTGCGATGGATTCGACTAAGAGGATGTCAAGAAAAATCAAACTTGTGATCTGAAATCATGTCCCACCCATTTCGGGCCACAACAATGTTTTTAAATGTACTAAACTAAGTATTCAATCTAGAAAAGAAATTCTAACTTTACTTTTCACTCCTGGTTCTAATTTCAACTTTTCTAGAAAATTTCAAGAACGTGTAGAGAATTTTGGGTTCTTAATTACCTAGTTTGGAGTATTATATTAAAGTCCTTCTAGAATTTTTATATCTAAATCAATTTTAGATTTTTTTAAAAAAAATAAATGCAAGCATTTAGGATACACAAAATTAATTTAAATTTAAGAATAAAATTAACAATCTTCTTGATTGCCTTAATTGCAAGATGGATAAAGTTCTCTACTTTTAAAGTGAGGATTCAAATAAATTTCTCTATTTTTAAAAATCTTATAAAATTTTATATCAATTTCAAATAAATGCTCGGAAAGAAAGAAGGAAAATGAAGATAGATTCGAGAAATACCAAGTGATATATATATATATATACTACGTCATGAAATAGGAAATGGGAGTTTTATATTGCTAAATGATGAGAACAAATAAAGTGATATGTTGATTAACTTTGAAGATTGGATGACGGTGTTGCATGAACTCTGATCGGTTGATATTGTTGACAAGTACGTATTAGAAATTGTAAGATGTATAAAGGTGTTACAAATATACAAAGAATGATTTTCTTGAATCTATAGAAATATTGTGTTGAATCTTTTGCTCGTGACAACTAGCACACTCTAATGGGATAATACAGACCAGACGACAACGTGTGTAAATTAGACAACATTACGAGTCTATCAAGGAGCTATAGTGAATTAATCTAACAGTGTCATAGGTGTAACTGGCAAAGCTTAAATCGCTCAGTGCAAGTGGGCATGGTTGCGTGCTAGCCTTCCAGACCACCTAATCTAGTCGGGGTACTACAAAACATTATTCTCTTTTTGAAAGAAAAAGAGGAATATCATTAATTAAGATCCAAGCTCAAAACGTGAGCAATGGAGGGAAACGGAATAGAAGAACAACCCATACAATCTGACTTAGACAAGGCTTCCCTAGCTAATTAAACAATGGGCAGCCATGTTCGCAGACCGTTTAGCAAACAAAAAGCTTAGATTAGATTGGTAAATCTAGTAGCAATGTATCTAATGTCATTAAGGATTAAATCAAAATAAGAAATAGATGCATGAGAAAAAATAAGGATGCCATGCATGAATGGCTTGCTGGCAGTCACTTGTCAACGAGTTCTTTCATCCATGTCAAGGCTTCACTACGTATTCCTATCGCTTCTGCCTCAGCTGGTAAATAAGCGCTACTCCAAGGTTTAATTTTCGTCTCGCAGCAATGAGACAGCCTGCAGAATCACGAAGTACAAAACCAAAACCAAAACCCATCTTGTGATTACTATGATCCAGGCCAGGGCTGCGTCGATATTAAGCTTGAGAAGCCCAGATGGTGGACGAGTCCAGGTGGTGCAACCATCAGGCTTTGTAACAGCTTTTTACTGTGAAAGCTCCTTTGGCATCTTCATTCTTCAGTCCATATAATTTTATCTTTCGGCTTTGTGACGGGAAGGGGAATGCTTTTAATCATAATTATATCATCATGGCTAAACAGAGCAGTTAAGAGAGAATCATTCCAAGAGGGTGGGTTTGGGGTAATAAGGTCTGCCACCTTAAGGTTAGGTTGTTAGCCTGAGAGGAACTTGAATTGGTGATTGGACATAGGCACAATTGGTACTGGGAGTTAATGGATTCTCCATTGCCTACTCTCCATCTACAACATCTTTTAAGAATGGTCTGTGCTTCAAGGATACTTCTCCAAATAAAGAAGGGATTGTTGCCAATATGTGCCTCCAGGTAATTACTATTTGCATAATATTTAGCTTTGTAGACTCTAGCGACCAAAGAATCTGGGTGGTTTACAAGACGCCAAGCTTGTTTGCCTAACATGGCAATGTTAAACTCTCGGATTCTCCTGAAACCCATGCCTCCCCATCGTTTAGGTACACAAAGTCTGTCCCAACTTTTCCATCTGATTCCTCTGGACCTCGCACCTTCACAGCCCCACCAGAAGCTATTCATAATTCTTTCAATTTCAGTACTCAAATTGATTGGGAGAAGAAAGACGCTCATAGCAAAGGTTGGGATGGCTTGGACAACGTTTTTTAAAAGGACCTCTCTGCCAGCTCTAGATAGGAATCTGTGGGTCCAGCTCTTAATCCTCCCAACCACTTTATCTTTGATAAAGCCAAGAATTTCACGTTTGTTTCTTCCAATCAGAGAAGGTAGGCCTAGATAGTCACCATTAAGGTTACCTTCACGAATACCAATGGTGTTGCAAAAATTCCGCCTTGAAGACTCATTATTTGGATTCAATGTGTCGCATAAAACTAAAATCTTACTACGCACAAAGAATCCCTTACTCCCTCACTTTGAGAGATTGCTTCACACGTACTGTCATTGATGGGACTTGATTCTGTGTCATTGTTCCAAAATTTCACCATATATATGACCAACTGAGTTGCACATGCCGAGGTGTTGGATGCTCTTGGATCTTGAAAGAGCTAGCATTGCAATGATTGTAGTATCATATAGCAATAATGGAGGGAGGGGATGAAGTTGTTGGAAGCAGTGATTGATATGGGAGAAGTGGTTTTTCCAACAAAACTGGGGACTTGGGAAGAGGACCATGGTTTCTGACCACCTCTCTGATCTCTCCCTATTTTCTTGCCATCAACATCCTGTCATCATCACATGAATCATACCTCATATATATTGTTTTGACATTAATTGACACCCCCCCCCCCCTCTCCCACCCACCCCTTAGTCCCTCACACTCCCCTACCATATGTTTCCACAATTTTTGGAGTTTTTTTTTTTTTTAATCTGCTAATTGCCCAACTTGCTCTGAACCATTTTGTCTCTCAATGAGTCCAATACTTGTATCCCATCCCTATATTGTTTAATTTTTATTAATTTAGACGGGTTGTAATTTGCTAATGAACTTGTGGTCAAGTAGTATGAAATAACTCTGTCAAATGGAAGATCATGTGTTCGACTTGTGTACTATGTCATGGTCAATTTTAGTTGATTTTTTATTACTAGTTGAAAATTTTTTAATATAAAATTTCAGTTAGTTCGGTTATTGATTGGATTTTTTAGTTCACCCTACAATCAAGCAAGTTTAAGGGCAGCCTAAGTGGTAAGAGAGTTACACCTGTAGTCGAGAGGTTGTGGGTTCGAACCTCAAGCCCTTGGGTTTGAGTTGGTCAGCTGGGTTTGAGCCGGTCCCCTATGGGTAACCTAGGTTGGTTTACCTCCTTGTGGTTAATTAGTATTTATTGACATTATATTTTATACGTGTTTTATCAATTATTACCTTAAAAATATTAGTTATAACGCGTTTGTATTAGATAGGCCATCCATATGAAGGTGATATATACTCCATGGATGAGACAATTTGGCATATTTTTGTCAAAGACTAAAGAGACAAAAAGTGTTTGTGTCCCAAATCTTGGAAAAAAAAAGTGGGCAATTTTTAGCATTTTTGGATTTCCTTCATGGCTGCATCCGCAATCTTCGATCTTAACCTTGCAACACGGAGAGAATCTTGCCCTAGCCTAGCTAGATTACAACTCCATCATCATCTCACTCTAATTACAATTGGATGTCCATTTAAAAGTAATATATGTGGCTCCAAATGATGGTGAAATGGATAAAACATGATTCTCATATTAGTGTTCGATTCTTACCAGCACATTTTCAATCGAACTTGTCACATAGGGTCTTCTTAGGATTATTACATATGAGCGAGATTTAATTATCTAGTGCATACTCATCAAGCAACACTCTTGTGTAATCATCGTAAACTACACATAACACAGGAGAGGTAAGCCACACTAGGAAGACCTTGTGCAACGGAATTGCTGAGAGTGGGTTGGCAAGAGGGTATACCACACTCGATCTTCTATTCTGGTTCATGGTTTTATCTTGGCTATATGGTCTATCCGATGGGAGAGATTGAGCTTCAAGAAATAGTGAATGGTCTTATCAATACACAAATAATGTATTCATCAGTTGCGCTCATATTCATCACCGTAGGAATTGAGTTCAAACATATGACCTTTTTCTATGCACCCCTTTCATGGTAAGCAAGAATCAAACACTTCAGGTACACAATGCTGAAAATCTTGCTATTTCCGTCCAACGAAAATTGAACGGAAAATGGGAGTTGGATCGAAATGTTGGACGAAAATAGCGAGATTTCCAGCAGTGACAAGTTATTCATATTTCACCTACTCAGACACCTCTTTGGGGTAGAAAATGATATTTTTTGTTAGGTAAATAGTATTTATATTAATTTTTTTTTTTAAAAAAAAAAAACATCTTGAAACTTATATTGTTGTCACTTTTTATTTCCTTCCACGAGTGGGTCAAACTAAAAGATTAAATGGTAAACAAGTAGAAGAAAGAAAATCCTTTTCAAGAAAAAAGTAGAAGAAATAAAAAGAAAATCCAAAAAGACTGCCTACACAGTAAAGAACTAATTCTTCCCCCCAATTCAATTCAAACCACGTTGTTGAGATGTTGACTTTAATGTTTGTGGTGTTAAACTTCCCACTAATAACAAAAAAAATATTTAAAATGAAATATTTAATTATGAAATCCAATTTCACTAAGAATAATTTTAGTAAAGTTGATATGCTAATAGCCTTTCTATGTGAGGATGTTGGCTGCATGCATCCTACATTATAAGATATTGTGTAGAGTTGTTAAAGATATTTATTGATTGGTTGATACTAATTAGATAAAGAGAGAGAAACAATCTTGATTTGTCATTTTTATGATTAATCTAAAAGTTTTTTAATGTTCTAATTGTAGCTAGATTAATGGTAATAATTTTATGGTATGCATTTCTTATTGAGTGATACTATATTTTCCTTTTGATTTGTCCTCAAACTATTCACTTTTTTATATATATGGAAATATATGTGATGTGATAAATATGTTGGTTCCTATAAATATGTACGTGTATCGAGATCGGATCGTGAAGGGGTCCTTTTCAGGTATGCTTGTAGGGTTAAGGTTTAAGCTCGGGTAACTGAATAGAGACTGGAGAGTCTCGGGCATATATGAGGTAGGTAAAAATGTCAAAAATCTCTCCCCTCTGTCATAAATGTGGTATTTATAGGTGATGGAAATGAGACACATGTCGGGCCCTCGGCATTCCCAACACGTGACAGCATGCAACAGTCGAGCTCGGGAGCAGCGCTTCACCAGCCACGTGTACTAAGATTCCTAAATATTTACTAGAATAGAATTCGACTAAGGTCGCAAAGTGTACCGACTCAGAATGATTGCCCCGACCTAAAATGATCTAACCGGTTCACATACAATGGGGCCAAAGTAGTCTTTGATTAGCCCGGTTTTAGCTAGGTCAGGTGGGTTGAGACCATTGTCGGTCGAGGTTGGAAATGACTCTTCTTAGTAATCTGACTGGGTATCGAGTATTTGTAGGGTTGAAGGAAAAGTTCTACGCCGGATAATATTCCCCATCAATATGATTGATTCTTTTCGTATTTGATTAATAAAATAATAAGTAGGTTCCATTTTTAACACGGAGTAAGGTCAGCTAATAGCCTAATAGCAGTAATCAATAAATAAAAATAATTTTATTACTACATTATTATTTCAAAGTGAACATTAAAAGGTAAAATCACAACCAAAACTCAGTATCATTATGTCTTATTTTCTTGTATTATTTACTATTTATAATTAAATTAATTATTCTTTTCTCGTTTATGTTTGTACCAAATACGGTAAAAACAATGCCCCACAATACTTAATACAAACTGGTGCTGATGGACATCTAACTATCCTTTGAAAAAAATAATAATAATAATAAACAAAAGAAGTTTCCATGCACCTACTGAAATCAGAAATCTGCACATAATTTATTATTGTCAATGGAAGAATTGTATTATAATAGAGAATTTATATATTTTTCTAGACAGTCATAGGGATGGACAACATTTATGAAGACCATAGGACTAGATAGCCCCCAAACATGACATAATTCACCCACGTGGCAATAAGTATATATTACTCTATTACTCGGTTTGACTAGGGCGATTAACGAATCGAACATAAACGAACGGAGGCTATTCGTGTTTGTTTGTCAAGGATTTTGTCATTTTAGGGTGTTCGTGTTCGTTTGTTAAAATTTTTGAAAATTCTGTTCGTTTGCTAAGTGTTCGTTAGTATTAACGTTCGCGAACACGTTCACGAACGTGTTTGCAAAAGTTAACAAACATGTCCATCTCCATTAAATATATACTTTCTCAAACTATATGTTATGGAACACTCAACGTGTACCATTTCTCTGTGGTCAAAATCTTATTAGTGCATACATTGAAGACACATTTCTGTGTCTGGCTTCATTTATTAAGGTTCCGAATAAGTGTTCTATTGTAGTC
Source organism: Ipomoea trifida (assembly GCA_003576665.1). Classification (NCBI taxonomy): domain Eukaryota; kingdom Viridiplantae; phylum Streptophyta; class Magnoliopsida; order Solanales; family Convolvulaceae; genus Ipomoea; species Ipomoea trifida. The sequence goes on from CP025651.1 coordinate 1,873,314, forward strand.
AATCCGCGACTGAAAATTTGGTCCGCCAATATTCTTTTATTTTGTTCGTGACAAAGTAGCAGAACTACGAAGAAACTACATCTATCTCCCTGCATTACCACCACCCTCTCCCAAATTCCATTAATTCAAATTTCATTTACTAATGTTATTAATTTTATATTTTAACTGATTAATATTAACATATGGAAGTTGTGATTAGAATATATTATTTTTTTTCTTGGCTATTGATTTCCAAAAATAAATTGTAAAAAAGAGAAAATTTGAAGAATAAAAAAAAACTAAAGAAATGAAGAAAAAAAATGAAGTAAACAAGTCAACTAGTAGGGGATATTATTGGTCCATTTGTGAACCAAAGACCTTAGCTTAGGCAATTCATATTTAAAAAAAAAAAAAAAATGGAAACTAACCCAAGTTGCCATTTATATATTAATATTAATAAAATGAAATGCTATCCTCTGCAATGCACTACTTATATCACAAGTTGGAATATGGATAAATACATTTCTTTTAACCTAAATAAAAAAAATAAATAAATAAATTGTGCAGTGGAGAAAACTGAAAAGTGGGTGGTTTTACTTTATTATAGAAGTTTGCAAATCCATCCCCCCTCATGGCCTCATCTATCCATCTCTATGCTCTGCATGCCACCATTTTTGTTGTCTAATTTAACTGAATCTAACAAAGTGATGTTCTTTCTGCCTCTGATCTCACCATTACTATTAGCCGCCATTTTTGCACTTAGCTCTAAGTCTGCACACATCTTCTCGAAAACTTGGATGGAAATCTATTCTTGGATTTTTTTATAAAAAAAAAAAGAAAAAAGAAAAAGAATTTGTGTTCACTTTTTTTTTTTTTATAAAAGTACTAAAATTTAGAATATATTTTGTATGGAAAAATGTCCGCTTAAGATGTTATTAATTGACCAGTATTAAATTAAAATAGGAGAGAATCATTTTAGGAGGCTCTATATTTCGGTCCGACAGTTTGGAGAGAGATAGATCATAATGACTCAACTGATCAATAGAGGCTAGACTTTTGCTCGAGCTCCCCTCATCTCCCTCACTGTCGCTGGTGAGACTCATTCATTGATCTCTTGTAACAAATTTCACCTCTGTGACTAATTGAGCTACTCATGTGAGCTCAATTTGCATTTACTAGTTAGTGCAGTATAAGTGGAAATGAAATAGAAATGCCTAAGGGATTGTTATACCGGAGGTGCAGTATTTGATTGACCTAATACGAACAGAGATTAGTCTGAGTATGATATGGACTTAAAGTGTCTTTACAGTTAGATCAGAGCTGAGTCTACTCAGTACATGTCGTGGTATTGCAAAAGAAATGTAACCATTTATTATATGGTGATTGCGAGATGGCAAAGCATATATGACACCACTTTGGATAGGAATTTTCACAAGTGTCAAGGCATTTTATGGATATAGTTGTACTAAATACTTAGTCTCCCACTCCAAACAAAACACCACGCGCTAATCACACATCCCAAGTGGCAGCTAAAGCCGTGTTTGGGATTCCAAGTTGTAATATAATTGAAAACCCCATTTTCCCCCACTCTCCCCTTCCTAGTAAGCCTATAAATACACACTTTTCTCCTCTTCACTCCACCAAAAAAAAAAAAAAGTATCCTCGTTTTTGGTACGTCAATCTTGCATGGAGATTCCATCAATAATCTTCTGCCTTTTGGCTTCTATTATCATCTTCACCTTTCTTCTTCTCCTCCGATCACTCTTCAAGCTCTTCTCTTCTCCCTCAGCCATGAAATTGCCCCTCCCACCTGGCACTCTTGGCTGGCCCTTCATTGGAGAAACCTTCCACCTCTACTCTCAAGACCCAAATCTCTTCTTCTCCTCCAAAATCAAAAAGTGAGTTAGTTCTTACACCAATGTCATTCTTCTCTTAATCTTTCTGGTCCACAAAAGACGAAATTTCTCGTTCCAAGGACCCCACATTCTGTCCTAACAGAATTGTGGAGAGACAAATTAGTGCGGGTGTGCCCACCCCATTATAGAGTGAAACTCTCACGCTGTCGCTGATAGGACTTGATCCTGCGTCTTTACATACAATGAGATTCTTTTCTTTTTTTTTTTTTTTTTGTTTTCTAGCCCAGGAAAGGCGAAATTTCTAGGCTCTTAGACTTTAAGGGCCTCACATTCTGTCCTTACAGTACAGAACTGTGGAGTGATAAATTACGATAATTCAATCCCCTATTTAGTAGTCGATCTTGAGTTTTTACTCATAATGTCACTCAGAAACCAACTGAATTACTCGTCGGCAATTCATTTTTCTTGTTTGATTTCTTGAGAGTAATGAGGGAATGGTTTTTTGTAGGTATGGTTCTATATTCAAGACCCACATTTTGGGGTGTCGGTGTGTGATGATCTCCAGCCCGGCGGCGGCGAAGATGGTTCTGGTGACCAAGGCTCATCTCTTCAAGCCAACTTTTCCGGCGAGCAAAGAGAGAATGCTGGGGAAACAGGCCATCTTCTTTCACCAGGGAGACTACCATGCCAAACTCAGGAAGCTTGTCCTCCGAGCATTCATGCCGGAATCCATCAAACACTTCGTCCCCGCCGTCGAATCCATCGCCACCAACACCCTCCATTCCTTGCAGGGAAAACTCATCAACACCTACCAAGAAATGAAGACTGTAAGTTCAAAAACAGAGCCCCCACTTTTTCCATTTTTTTTGTGGGAGAAATTTTTTATCACTAACTAGGGCCCACCCAATAAATCCCGCTTTTTGTGACCCTATCCAGCAAAAGATCATGTAAAGCTGATCAGCTCAAACTAAAAAATCAATAATGGCCGTATTTAGTAACATAGTTAGTTTTTAGTCAATTTTGGCTTATTAACCACTATTAGTTGATAGACTTAAAAAAAATGAATATAATTGTTTGATTAATCATTTTTTTGTAACCCAAAACATTAAAATTAAAAAAATTGCTAAAAACAACTTTTTTACTTGATTTTTTAACAAAAGAAATTATACCAAACAGCTATCAGCTAACAACAATTTACCAAACAATTTTTTACAATGAGCTGTCATACCCTCTAACCCAATCACTCAATCAGCTAACAGTCATTTACAGTCAATAACCAGTTGTTCGATTATTTATAAATGACTGGTTCAAACCAAAAAAGTCAATAATAATTACCTAATCCGACCATCTTAGCTGAATTCTTTGCTCATTGTCAGCTCAACCAATGATTGGTTATTTTTGCAGTACACTTTCAATGTGGCGCTGCTTTCCATACTGGGAAAGGACGAGGTTGTCTACCGGGAAGATCTGAAGAGGTGCTACTACGTTCTCGAGAAAGGCTACAACTCCATGCCGGTAAATCTTCCGGGAACGCTCTTCCACAAATCCATGAAAGCAAGGGCGGAGCTGGCGAAAATCCTGGCCAAAATCCTCTGCATTCGAAGGCAATCAAGCGAGACCCACAATGACTTGCTCGGATCTCTCATGGCCGACAACGAAGGCCTCACCGACGACCAGATTGCCGACAATATCATCGGAGTTATCTTCGCCGCCCGCGACACCACCGCCAGTGTTCTCACTTGGATCCTTAAATTCCTCGCTGAAAACCCCACTGTCCTTGAAGCTGTCACGGTAAGCTCCCATGCCAATTCTAATGGCATTCTCTATTAATTTTGCCCTTTCAGTCTTAACTAAGACAGAACACATTATTCAGCCGAAACACATCATTCAGTCTTAACTGAATAAAACGCATCTTTCAGTCTTTAACTAAGACAGAACACATTATTCAGTCTTAATTAGCTGGAACATAACAAGTTATTTGGCTTTAGACGAGAGTACGAAACAGAACACCTCATTCGGTCTTATTGAGACAGAACATATCATTTAATTTTAGTTAAGACAGAACACGTTATTCAACTTTAATTGAGACAGAATGCATCATTTAGTTGTTTTAAGTTTTAAGTATAATTTTGTAGTTACGTGATAAACATTTAGTTAAGACGGGAACACGTTATTTTGTCCATTTGTAGGTTGAGCAAGAGGCCATTATGAGAAGCAAAGAGGAGAAGGTTTTGAGTTGGGAAGATACAAAGAAGATGCCAATTACTACAAGGGTAATTCAGGAAACACTAAGGGTGGCTTCAATCTTGTCTTTCACTTTCAGAGAAGCTGTGGAAGATGTGGAGTTTGAAGGTCAGCTTGACAAAGTCAAAACTACCCATTTCTTGCCTGGTCAAACTTTATTCTGGGATTCTGATGTCATAATTCATGCTAATATTCCATTTTTTTCTTGAAAAAAATAAATTCAGGGTATCTCATTCCAAAAGGGTGGAAAGTGATGCCTCTGTTTAGAAACATTCATCACAGCCCAGATCATTTCCCAGATCCTGAGACATTTGATCCTTCAAGATTTGAGGTAAAAATCACTTTTTTAAGGATTCTTGTTTTCTTAAATTCCTTGAACTGAGACAACCCTTTTTTGCAGGTTGCTCCAAAACCCAATACTTTCATGCCATTTGGCAATGGGGCCCATGCATGCCCTGGAAATGAGTTTTCCAAGCTGGAGATTTTGGTTCTTGTACACCATCTGACCACAAAATACAGGTGGTCTATGGTGGGCCCACAGAATGGGATTCAGTATGGGCCCTTTGCTCTTCCCCAGAATGGATTGCCCATAAATCTTTATCTCAAAGATTCACTCAACTCATCACATTGAGATATGCTTCAAAAAAATGGTATTAGTAATAGTGTAGCATAGTTAAGTGAAATCCAAATTTACTGTTGATATAATGTATCAAAGTCCGCAAGGCAAATGAATGGAGACACTAAATTTAAAAACATAGCTCAAATGTTTATTAAGCAATCTCTTCCAGTCAATCAGATCAAAATCTAACCCAAAAAAGAGTACATGCATAAAGAACTGCTAAGCATTGTTGGTTTAAAGAACACTGAAATTCAATCACAGTAATGTATGAAATACTCCAAGAACTTCCCGGTCGAAATCGAGCACAAGGAAAGACTATATATATATATAGTTCAGCTGCCCCTGCACTTTCTCTACCAGGCTTTACTATCTACACAAAACTATATTGCCATGCAACTGATACAAACAACTCGAGGTTAGGTAGGGTAGCCTAACCCCGTCTCTGGTTTCTCCAGCGGGATTGTTTTTGACATAAAAATAAATGTCTCCATCTTTGCAAGCCGCTTGGGGAACCAGGTTGCTTAACTCTGTGTAATCTGAAGAAATTTCGATTCAACTTTAACGAGCATGTCCAAGAAATTGAAATCTATCCGAGTAGGTCGCTGAACAGGTTGGGATTCTGAGTTGATGGTGTTACGCCCATTTGCCTCACGAGAGCGTCCTTTTCTATAGCGTCTCTAAGATTTGGTCCCTTGCTATTTTGTGATGTCAGCTGTGGTGTTGTGTTTCCTCCATGACCATTTCTGTCAGATGCATCGGAAAATCCAAACATGAGATTTGTGTTGCCGGTGCCAGTTGAAAGAGGGTTTATAACACCACCGTCACTCTGCCCACTTGAAGTCGCGTCTCCATAAAGGGACATGAAATCAGCCATTTTAGTAGTGCTAACTCCGTCAGATCCTTGAGCGGAAGAGCTTTGGCTGAGATCAAGAAGGGATTCCAACTGTTTGAAAGGATCCAGGGGTGGTGCACTACTACTAGTTGGTTCCCCCAAGTCGAGCAAGTCGGGAGGCGGTGGCTGAGGTGTTGTTTTTACTGCGCCACTATCAGAAGGTGCACTCTTCTCCATGTGTGGCTTGTCTGCAGTACGGCTGTTAGGCTTAGCAGCCTTGTGGGTAGCAGAAGAATGCTTTCTTTCAGACTTTGATGTGCCCCCGAAAAGTGAAGCAGCAAGTCTTTGTTTTTCTGGATCAATCTCTACTTGCTGCTTTCTTGAATCAGTCAATACAGGTGCTTTTGAGCTCAAACTGCTCACATCTCGTTGCGATGGTTGCGTAGCTCCACTCTGAGTCTTTACGACACTGGATTCTGAAGTAGAGGGCGCAGCAGAGTAAGAAGGCTTCCCCCACTTTTTCTGAACGCCATCAAGACGAAGCTTGACTTCTGAAGAGCCTGAATCAGAAGCAGAAGGTTTTGATACCACAGTTTCATAGGCGTCTCCATGATAAGATGACTGGGGCACAGGAACAAGCTCAGTTGAGGACGATAGTGAGACAGGAGAGGCTCTAGATGGCTGTGAGGGTTTAGGAAGCTCATAAGCTTCAAACCTCAAAGAATGGGCATAAGTTCCATTCTGTTCTTGATTCCTAAAATTGGCGACGCCCGACATTCCCGAACGTTCACTCTCAGGAAGATAAGGTTGAGCACCCTTTTCCAGCGACTCTTGAACATAAGCATTAAGGAATGAGAGGCTCTTATCAACCTGCATAAGAATTATAAAATATATCAAGTTGGAGCTTACAAAAAGCACTGCATATATTGCCTGAATAATTTTTTTCCTACAATGAACAGTGATCTAATTATGCAGATCTTATCACCAACAACTAAGATGTGAGGTTACTTCGAAAGCATTTCTTAATACAGCTAGGTTAGACTCATTTTCGCCTTGAACACCATGATAATACTAGACAAACAAATTGTTCAGGGATGTAGACAGGTTGATAATTGTCATTACCTCAATATCTTCACAACTTCCATCCATTGGCATTATGTTTTCAAGAGTGCGAGCGTCTAAACCAATGACAGCTTGAAGTTCATACGCACGTTGCTGTAAATCTGTTGAATGTGATGCTAGTAATTCCTCAATGAACGATTGACACTGCAGAGAAGAAATAGCTTAGCAGTTGGCAAGCATATTCTTATCTTTGAAATATAATAAACTAAATAAACCACATAGTGATGTATAGCATCCAGAAAACCCCAGCCCTCTTCACCTAGGTTAGTTTTTGAAAGCAATGTGCAAAGAGATGATTTTACATACAGAAACTAGCAAACATGGGAATCAAAATTATAATGACTTCAAGGAGTTCTATTTACTTAGGAATCAAAAGGCATCTTAAACAAGTTTGAGAATCCAACAGATTGGTGTAAACACAAAAGATAGCAATATAAAACACCTTACCTCAGACAAAATGTCAATTTTTCTTCCAGCTGCTATTTCAAAGGAATATATTTTCGTAAGTGCTGATATTGCATAGGCCTGAAAAGTAAACAGAATTATAACCTCAACGGTGCCTCATAACAATCAATAATTGAACATACAAAGTAAAATAAAATTACATAATTATCGTAATTCACACAAAATGTCCCAGTGAAAGGTCAATGTTCAAAAGAGCAAATCAGGCATAGAGCTTGCACATCACAATCTCTGAAAGTGTATGTTTATTCATCCCAATATAGCATTTAACCTTTTTAAACATATTTTAGCTCCAAAAAGATATTCAAACCCTCTTTCAGCTCCCTCGCTCCTTAAAACAAAAGCCAAATATTGCCTTCAATCAAGCTCTAAGGTTTTGGTCGTGATCATAGTACCAATGGTAAATTATGAGGAGACTGATACACCAGCAAGGTGAAAAGGTAGTGATGACTCAAGTTCAATGAATACTCAAGGTCAAGATGTAATCTTCACGTTCTTCATATGAAATAAGAGTAATTCATTATCTTTCTGGTAAATCCGTATACAGTGTCCATGAGTAAACCTAACAAGCTTATAACAGAACCTTAAACATTTACTGCTTTACTAAAAGAACATGAGGTTATTTAAGACAAAACAAAGCGCAAAAAATTGATTCAGGGTAGAGAAAAAGAATGGCATACTCTGACAGTGTCATCAGTTGAATGTGCCTCTGCAATATCACATATTTTTCCAGTTATATAGGCAGCAGAGTACTTCCCATCAGCAGTTCCATATTCTCCCAAGACCCAACAAATGACCTGCAAGTCATGCAAAAGCAATCAAATAGCATTCATTAAATTGACTTGTCAAATTTAGGAGGAAAATGGAGTTGTGTCACTTGTGTGTGTAGTAACTTATAACTTAAATAAGAGGGAAGATAAAATATACTCCACATCTTCATCATGGATGAAAAGTTCTATTAAATGTTTGAATGTTCAAAGAACCTACTTGAAGAAATGCAGAGGGAAGTTTTGGTTCTCCCATGATGCGCAAATATGATTCAACCTGCAGTCAGTCAAAAATTGGTTAACAAAAAATAATGTAACATAAAGGGGACCATTTGATTTATGGATCACATGGAAATATAAAAATCCCATGCTTGGCTCTGTTTTACACGAAATTATTAGGTGAGCCTCCACCTAATCCCAACTGTGGGTTAGAGATGGGAAGGAGATTGGATTGAGGGGATGGTTAGTGAAAGGATTAATAGTTTTGAGCAAAAGAAGCCCTTAATATTTATCTAAGGATGAATAATATAAAAGAAAATGGAACTGCATAAATTATAAAGTACAGGTCTTTGATGCAGGAATGCATAGCAGAACATGCAATACCATACATCCAACATAATTACAAAAAACTAATCATTGTGCTCTTAAACCAGTGGTCAGTGTCAAATCAACAATGTAGTAAACAATGCGGCTAGTGTTGGGTTTAAGTATCAAGACCAGAGAAGTTGGTTCTGTCTTTCAAAATTTTAAGCACAGAATTGGTTTACCCTCCCCTATTTAAACTTGTGAATATTAGTATAAATAACCATGATTAAGAAAAAAACAGAATGTTATAAATATACACACAAATAAATAGTCAAAGCATGCCACTGAATGAATGGTATGATAGTTTCTAAGTAATTCTACTCAAAACTGCAAAGACATGGATAACTTCTAACTGAAGAAAATAATCACCACAGTCAGTCTAGTTAAAGAAATTTACTAAAAGATGCTCAAGATGACATGGATTATAGATGGATAGTCAAAAGATGTTAAAAAGTACATACAGCAGAGGATCTCAGCAGACTGTCAGCGCTATTATCATCTTCTCCAAACCCTTCAGCAATCAGCCTCATCAAATTATGTGCAACCTTTACATTCACCAAATCTCCTGCATGCTCAAATACTTTATTCATAGTCTGTAAAATAAAACAGTTAAAGCAGCAGACAGTCAGAAGCAGAAAAATATAGCAGTACAGCCAGTACTGCATTACTAAGAAGACAGTGAAGTACAATCTTGCACTACTGAATAACCAACCTGAATAAACCATTGATTGCTTGGGGCAAATTGTTCTGCAAGTTCAACACATCTGGATGCTATTTCAGTTTTGTAATGACTATCATTTAAGCTAATCATGTAATCAATCATGCGGTCCACAATCACTTCCACATTTGACGATTTTGTCATTTTATAAAGAAGTTCAAAAGTTTTTCGCTTTAGGGTGTCATCTGGATCCTGTATCATGCAGAAAAATCAACTTCAGTGTAATTAAGCAAATGAAAGCTCCTACTGTCAAAAAGGAATGTGAGACATTTATTTTAAAAAGAAAAAACTCTCTGCATTTCTTCAATAAAATGAAGAAATGGGAAAACTTTATCAAGTAATTTCATTAAAAAGTACCAAGAAGGGGCCAAAAAGGTACTCATGAAAGTATCATCCTATTAACCTATGCACCACTTCCATAGAGGGCACAAATGGATAATTTAAAAGAAGTATCCTGTTTTAGTGTTACAAGAAAACCAATTGTTCTCTTTGTAAAGCCCAAACTTTGGAGATTCTTTATAGAGTGTTGCCCAACTTCTACTTTTTGAGGAGGATATGCACCAAAATAAACAGTGCCAAATAAGCATTTAAATGCAGGAACCATAGTAGCTAATTTGTCCACACTAAGCACTAAGGAGAGGGAGAAAAAGATGCAAATCAAGGTTCTATTATGCCAATAGGTTCAGAGCAAGAATTATAAACTATAAGAGCATGAAGAGAAACTCAAATGAGTGCCTCCAAAGTACCAGCAACTGAAAAATAACAGTTCTCACCTCTAAGCAATCTATTACAGCCAGCTGGTGTTGCTCTGCAATTTCTGGGCTGATCTTTATCAATCTTCCAAGTGCATCAATGCCCAAATACTTAAGATTATGGCTATCACTCTGTCCACCATGTAGAAACAGAAATTAATCATGACATTAAAGGGAAAAAAAATCTCCAGAAGAAGGAAAAATAAAAATTAAAAACAATCTCCAGAAGACAAACTTTCAAGAATTTGGCAATTGCATCGGCTGCAGATTCTAATAGCTTGGGGCTAGGATGGATGGAGGAAACACAGCATATGCATTCATATAGAATAGCATTTCCTATATTACTTGTTGAATCGCACTTTCTCATTACGTCAGAAATAATGGTATACATGTGTTCACTTGTCTTTTTGTCACCACACCCCAGTAGTGCCAAAATTTTCAATAATTTGATCTGCACAGTAACAGTGAAGATAATCATTCAGTAAAGGAAATATTAATCCAGGAAACAGAGAGATAACAAGTGAACAAACAGGAGAGCAATATATGAAATGTCAAAGACTATTCAAACTGCATACAATCATATGGCACATTTTCACTACTGAAAATCAGAGGCATAGAATTCTATCTATATACCTGAATGAATGGTGCAGGTGTCTGATGATAATCATAGCTTTTTGGCAATCTCCGTTCAGCTACTTGCTTAAGAATGCTTACAAAGCTGGTCACTAAATCCTTATAGGAATCAACATCAAATGTAATAAGATCTAAAAGAGGACAGAGAGTAGCACCCATAACTCCAGGATCATTATCGCAGAGCTTCTGCAGCAATGATAAATTTAAGAACAGCATAAGTTCAAGTAAAAAGGACATGCTCATAGTATAATAAAACTTAAAGCACATTGTTTTCAGACTTTTAAGAGTTAGCACACTGTAATTGGAATAAATGCCATTGAAACACATTCTAGTAATAAAATCTTGTACTCCACTACTCCATATTACTTTAATGCCCACATTCCCTTTCCATTCATCATCACCTGGAAAATGAATATAAAGCTGCTGGAGAACTATCAAATGGAGAAAGAGGCAATTCAGCAGCAGTTTATACACTAAAGCAGCTTTTCATTTCTGATAGCATTTCACAAGGCTTAATTCAGTTTTACATAGTTCACTACTTAATTCAATGCTCAAAAAAGGACCTTTGCAGGTGTGACTGCTACAAACCTCTTACGATTTCGAAATAAATACTAAAATGCAAACACATTTTGGCCTTGAAAGTTGAAACCTTTCCTATCACTAGTAATGTATTGTTAATTCAGTTAATTCAGTTTACCACAGTTCACTACTTAATTCAATGCTCAAAAAATGACCTTTTCAGATGTGATTGCTACAAACCTCTTATGATTTCTAAATAAATACTAAAATGTAAACACATTTTGGCCTTGAAAGTTGAAATCTTTCCTAACACTAGTAATGTATTCTTAGACATTCGAAAAGGATGCACCTTCCGGAAGTTGGAGATGAGGTGATGTACAGAAGATGGGGACTTCTGGTAAAACCGGTGGAGTGCCATGACAGCCTTTTTCCTAACAGCCTCCTTGGGGTGCCCCAAGAGCTCCGTCACTTGAGGCAGCACTGCTGGGATTGTCTCCTCATTAATCAATTTACAAACGGCATTGAGCGCAGCACAAACCACCAAGTAATTATCCGACTTCAAGTCCTTCTGAATGGTGTTGACGATCAAGATAATCAAATCATGGTCCTCATTCAGGAACAACGTAACCGCGAGGTATCCAGTTCTCTTGAGCAACAAACTATCGTCGTGCGTCATCTTCACGGCGTGGATGTATCCGAAAGACGCATCGTGGCCCAGCATCTCCACGTAGACCAGCCGAATTATGTACTCCTTCATCTTCCTCTTCGGAATATCCGGCTCCACGATTCGCCGTTTCAGCGTCTCGATCTCGCTGAGCACGATGCGGTCCTCCTCCGCCTTGGATCGGGCCTCGCCGATCGACTTTATTAGGTCCAGGAATTCCTTCGACTGTCCGAACCCGCCTTGCGACCCCATTGCGAGCTCCCGCCCGATAGTCTTCAGCTGCTCCATCCTCGATTCCCGGCCAAATTTTAAACCTCCGATCAGACTCCCACCCTAATCCGATTTCCAGATCCTCAAATCCTCAATTCGGATCCTGGATTGAAGATGAGGTTTTGGAGCTGGGTTTAGGGCTTCAAATTTGGGCGATCTAATCCGAGTATAGTGTTTTTTACTTATAATTTATAAATATAATATCTGCAAAGTGTATGAACACAGAGAGAAGAAGAAGCAGAAGAAGATATGATGAAGAAGACGACGATGAATCACCTCTTGTGAGGGTGAAAGAGTAGAAAACACGTGGAAAACAGGTTTGGGTTCTCTGCTGGGGCCTCCTCTCCTCGGTGGTTATGGCAGGTGAAAATCGCAGATTTTTTTACTCACAACGGAGAAAATAAGGAGAAAGACAGAGTTAAAAGGTGAAACACAAATGCTACATTTTACGTAAGAAGTTACTGTCCAACATAAACTCATTCTATTCGTTTGGTTTTATGAATTTAATTTGATTAACCACTTAGACTACAGTTTGCACCAAGTTGGAGATTGTGGGTTCGAGCCTCATTGAAGGTTATATATTGACTTTTTGTGTTTTAATAATTTTTTTTTTTTTTTGAATACAACTGACCCTATTACATTGTAGTATCTGTTCATACATACTTTTCTCAACCTATTGAAGCACAAAGAGTCAATTTCGAGATCTCCTCCACTGAGACTCGAACTCATGACCTCCCATCTAAGGGTGACCACTACATGCCAATTGAGCACAAGGTGCTTGGCGTGTTTTAATAATTTAATATATTGAGAAAGTAGTTATGCATAATTAATACAAATTTATTGATTTTTTAATGTGAATTGATTAATTTATTAGCAAGTTAAACTGCTTTTATTTTCTTGTGATTTGTTATCAACTATGATTATAAAGCGATAGAAATAACAATTCAATCTGACTCTAATAGAAAAACTCGGTCCCTATCCCACATAGGAATTTTTCGGAGGAACGGGACACAGATTGAGAGAGTTTCCCCATCATGTAGGGGACGAGGACTATGACAGGGCTTTTACCCGCACATCAACCCTAAATCGTTGAAATACATATATATTATATATAATATAATATTTATATAATTAGATGTAGGAAAAATTACATCTTTCGTCTCTAAGTTGTAGAGTAATTGAAGAATTCGTCTTTATTTATCGGTTGTGCTCACTTTTCAGCCCTAAGATATAATTGGCGTTGCACTTTTCGTTCTTTTATTAACTTTTATTACTTTTCATTCCTAAGATATACTAGTGCTGCAAATTTCGCCATTAATGTTTTATTAGTAAAGGGACTAAAAGGGTCATCATTTTTAGTTATCGAGTAATCGACGAAGCAATGTTGTTGGCCATTCTGTTATTAACTAATAATAATAACAAATTTAATTCCTATGTCATGGTGTTTTTAGAGCATCACTGGGCGCGCTTGTTACGCCTGACGCGGCTGATTTGCGTTGCTACATTGGATTCCATGTGTGCTCGTCACTGTTCCAAAAACCATGCTTAGCACGCCATCTTTTTCTTCTCTCTCCTTGCTTCTCTTTCATCCATGTAAGATTTTATTATACCAAAAACTCCAAAATGTTCACTAGTAAAAATGCTCTTAGTCTTCATAACTCATGGTTAACAAGGGATACTAGTGTAACTTTACTATTTATTTTTTCATGCGTTCAAAATAACGCTCAAACTCCACACTATAGTGAGTAGAAACGTTGGCCATTATATAAAGACACCCTAAGGGGGCGTTTGGTTCAAGTTATATAAGATAACTAAGGTTATATTTGCTTGGTAATATAAGATTCCCATGTTTGGTTCAAGTTATGTAAGATTCCCAGGGAATGTAAGATAACCTCCCGATAAAGTTTTTAGCTATTGGAAGGGAATGTGAGATACACCCCGATTTCTTAGGTAATCTCACATTCCCTTATCTTATTCCTAATATTGAGCTTTTGGCATTTTAATCAATTTATCTTATTTCCGTTGTCTTATTTACCTAGTTCAATTTTAAACCAAACACAGGAATCTAACATTCCCAGTTATCTAACATTCCCAGCAATCTAACATTCCCTAAGGTAATCTAACATTCCGTGAACCAAACGCCCCCTAATCGTTGTCCTCTATTGCACCAAATTTGAGATGGGTAATACTCCACTGGAATAATTAATAGTAATTCAGCCTTTCACACAAGGAAGCACCAGTGGTCTAGTGGTAGAATAGTACCCTGCCACGGTACAGACCCGGGTTCGATTCCCGGCTGGTGCACATCTCTTGAAACAATGATGAAAGCTGCGCGATAGTTGTGATTTGGGTCGCCACGGTTTGCCCGATCTTATACGGATGATAACCAGCGCCTCTGAATTTCTAACTTTTTATTTTATTAAATTAGCACCTATATGTCCTCCCAAGTCTCCATGATGGTTTGGTTTATTTGTTTGCCAAGGATGCAAAAAAGAAGCTAATCTTTTAAGTATTTATTTAATTTACATATAAACACTTTATTGTTTTTTCAATAATTAATAAATCCTGATGAACGACTGAGATCAATCATTACTTTTTGCATGAGAACTCTGTTTATTTGTGTTCGATTTTATTTGCTTTGTTCTTTTTGATTGAATACATTTTTGTGTGCCTAAAAAAGAATTTCAAAAGTATTCATTTATGCCATTATTTAAGATCACATATAGAAAAAAAAACTCATAAAAAATATGTCTTAAAAGATTACTATAAAATCACTTCTACTTTTTACAACAAAGCACCCGTGATTAGCACTCACAAATGTGACTATTTACTTAAAAGTTATAAATTTATACAATTGGACACCTAATCACGACATTTTTTTTATAAATAAATTGCCGGCGTTGATAACTTTTTTTTTGTCCACATTGACAATTTAGTTGATCACAAAAGGTAAAGTTTGTGAACAATAATTTAGAATCGAGTCTTACTAGTATGAAATAACCTCAATGAGGAGACTCTTGATGTACAAATGTCTAATTTCTGTATTCAAATGTCATGTTCTCATATGATTTATTGAATTGGGACATATTCAACATTTTGGAACAATTATTTATAAATTGGTTTTTCAGGAATGTTTGTAACGTTTAAAAAAAAAAAAGGAATGTTTGTAACAGTGTAATAGATATTGATAGTCGTGTAGGCCACGCCCTACTCGAGACGCGAAAGTCTGCGACTGCAAGTCACCGCCTTCGTGTGTAGGTCACGAACCGGACAGACGGACACCACATTAGCGTCTAGATCCTTCATTTTTGTTTTTTTTTTTTTTTTTGTTTTCTTCTCCAGCTTGTCTGAGGGATTCTGAGAGAGATTTTTCCGCGGAAATGGCGAGCGATTCCGGCAATGGTAAAGCGGCATCATCCTCTGACGCGCCGGCGGACTCGTACATCGGAAGCTTCATCAGTCTGACGTCCATGTCGGAGTTTCGGTACGAGGGAGTGCTATACTACCTCAACCCTCAAACATCCGTCCTCGGCTTGAAGAACGGTAAGAGGATGAAATCGTTGCTACGATGATTCTCACGACGTTTTATGTACCTTTTTTTAAAGGAATGTCTGTTCATATCTTACTCATTTTATAGATTTTTTGAAATGAATCATGTACTCCGTTCTGTATGTTTATCATTTGAGTTTGTGATTTATGATTAGTATATGTTACTTAGGCTCTCTCGTTGCGCTGCTTGTAAAGATAGGGTTGGATGATAGCTTATTCAAAGATGATAAGCCGTGCTTTTTGTAGCATGATTATCTTCTGTTTGGATTTTCAATCATGCAATGTCTTTGATTGTTGATTTTTGCCTCTTTTACTGTTGCCTGTGATTGAAGTTCCAACTTCAATAGTTTCCTGCTTATCCATTAATCAATGTGTTATAGCTGTTTTTATTTCCCATTATAACTACTTTTCATCACCCATGTAGAAGCACTTTGGCTGTGTGGCAGAATAGCAATCATTCTTACCTTCTGTTTTATCTGCAGTGAGATCATATGGAACTGAAGGACGTAAGAAAGATGGCCCACAGGTCCCGGCAAGTGATAAAATATATGACTATATCATGTTTAGTGGAAGTGACATTAAGGTAGGTTGATGGGTGAAGGTATTTCAATTGATTGTATAAAACTTCTCTTTAGAATGATGCAGAGTCATTGATTTAGCTCCTGTTATGCTTTGTTAGTTCACCACTTCACCAGCACCAAGTAGTCCTAAAATGTCCTGCTTCTAATGCTGATATTCCAAGTCCAATATAACTGTTCTGTACAACATTTATTGTAAAGCAACAAATGAATTAACTGTAGTTATCCTCAGTTCATTCTACAACCTTGTTGACAATTGTTTGTAGGATATGCTTGCTTTTTAGAGTGTTTGGAAACTACATGTGTTCATTTTATACTCCTTGCATTTAGATTTTGTTTGTTCTAAGAATATCTTCTACTGCTTTAAGGATATACAAGTGAAGTCTCAGTTGGAGGTCCTGGAGGAGGCAATACCACATGATCCTGCTATTATTCAGGTGCTTAGAATCCCTTTATAATGCTAAAACAGATTTAACTCAGTTCAAAAAATACACAAAACCTTATAACCTTTTTATATTCCTTTTGCAGTCACAATGTGTTGGTGATGCAGCAGCAAGCAGCTGTCATTATGCTCCACCATACCCCATTCCACCCATGACTAACACTCATTCAGTGACATGTGATTTTCCAATGGCTTATCCAGCCCAAGCTCCTGTGCAGACCTCTTCAGTCGCCCCTTCTAGTCTGATGCCTTTAAATTTCACACCTAATCTTGCTTCCCAACAATATCTAGTGCCACCACCATACTACCAACCTTTACCTTCCCCAATCTCCTCATCATGTGAAAGCAGGAATACTGAAAATCCAGCTGTTTGTAAGTCGGGTCCAGATCCCATACCAGTGCTTCCTTCTAAGTCCCTGTTGTATCCGATGTTTTCATCTGTAAATAACTTAGTCAGTCCCTCACTTGAACAACCACCAAGCTTGCCGACACCAGATCAGCTACCACAAGGCAGATTGTCTGTACTTTCTCCTGCAGTGACTTCATACCCTGATCAGAAAGATATTGAAGTTATGAGTTCAGAAACTCTAAATTCCTTACATTCTAATGTAGCAGCAGTCCAAGCACCACTTTTGCCTTTACCCTCTGTAAGTAAGGTTTGATTGTTTTTCATTTATGTAAATATATAATGTTATGTATACACACACATATAGTTATCCATATTTGAGCTTTTTATTTATCTCACATCCGTACTTCTTTTGTTTTTTGAAGTTTTACATTTCTTGAACAATTGTTTGCAGTTGCAATCTTCTGACTTCACTGAAGAATTTGATTTTGTGGCCATGAATGAGAAGTTCAATAAGGATGAGCTATGGGGCTATCTTGGAAAAGCAAAAACGAGGGATAAAATTGAGTTGCACAAGGACAAGGCTCTTGTCAGCGCAAACATGGAGAATGACTCTGTCTGGATTCTTGATGCTGATCCCAGAGTAGGTTTAACATGCTTTTTGTGTTACTTAGATTCTTTTGTCATTTAGATATTTGTTACATCTTTTTCAACAACAGAATTTTAAAGTCTACTCCGTACAAAAAAGTTCAAAGAGAAAAAAAATTTTATTTGATGCTTTTCTTTGCAGCCTGCTTACAGTAAGGACGACTTCTTTGACAATATATCTCGTAATACAGTTACACGAGGGGTTAGGAATGGACAGAGCCGTTTCAATGGCAGAGTGAAGTTGGACAATGAGGTTAGCATATTCCATACACGAGTATGAATGTATGCAGTATGTTTTTGAAAGACAAAACACAACTGAACAACCTTTTTCTAATTTCATTTTTCCCAGACCTTTGGCAATTTTCAGCAGAGGAAGTATCCAGGTTATGGTGGGTATGGAGCTGGACAAGGCCAAAACCATGGTTCTTTTGGCTGGGGAAGGGGGTATAACTACAGAGGCAGGGAGCGTGGAGTTTACATGTAGGATCTCAATTCTGATGGATTTGACAGCTGAAAGATAACCCTATCGAGGCACCAGTTGTAATATTGGTCTAGTGACTTGGTGAGTTTTGTAGAAAAAAAAAAATTGGCAATTAGTATATTGGGAAGTTTTATTTTGTAGTCATGGCAGGTTCATGTATTTTTTGTCCCATGAGCCGGCACAGTTTTGTGACACTGCAACTATTTCCTCTTCTGCGGAAATATCCTCTGGTAAACTATATCTGTTTGCCTCTTTTTGGGTGGCGAAGATGAACATAATAGTGATAATTTCCAGAAATTACTTCTTATTGAAACATGTTTGGTTTGCATTCTTGTATTACTTAGCATCAAATGTATTTTTGTTCTAAGTCTTAAATCTCAATATCTCTCAAAGGCTCAGACAGCCAAGTCTTGTAACTTTTTTATGTATCCCTGCTGCATATGGTTCTGTGTTATCAAGAACTTAAGCACAGACTGTGCTGTGCAATATGCAATGGCCTGAACGGTGACCATAGGATTGACACCGAGAGCCGTCGGGAACACGCTGGAATCGGCCAAGAACAGCCCTTCCACCTCCCAAGTTTCCCCCATGGGGTTAACCACTGAGCTCCTTGGATCCACCCCCATCCTGCAACTCCCCATTTGATGTGCAGAGCCTATGAGTGTTGACAGGTTTCCCAGATCCCTTGAGCTCTCTTTCTCCACGAACTCCTTGATTTCGTCTCTGCTAGCCCCCTTCGGTTTCAGTATCTTCCCGGTGCGATGGCAGGTCCCGATCTCCTCAGCTCCGGCAGCTGCCAGTATTCTCAGAACCTTTTCCAGCCCATTTTTCAGGTTATCTTTGTCAGTCTTTTGCAGATTGTAGCTTATTGAGGATGGGGACGGGGCTTCCCCGGAGGTCTTGTCTCTAGCCAGGGCGAATAGAATCGCTGTTCTTGAAAATCTTTGCATTCTTGTTTTGATATCGGTGCCTGACAGCCATGGCATGATAGCTGAGAAAAGTCCAGGGTGCAGGGAAGGTGTTTGTATGAGGGCACCATAGCCAGATTCTTCAAAATTTGCCACAACTTTGGACATTGCAGTCATGATTCCTCCTTGGTAGCCCTTCTTCTCTGCTTCCGGCCATGCCTCAGAACTCGGGGCGTCTGGGAAGTACCCCCACGCGAATACCACTGGATGCAGATGCAGGTTTCTGCCAATATTTGGGTTCCTCAGCCCGCTGTTCTTGAGCAGCGATGGAGTACACAGAGCCCCACAGGCAACGACAGTCACCCGTGACTTCACAAAGCAGAATTCTTTCACCCCATTGTTCTGGTACGCAAACACAACTCCCTCGGCTCTTTCTCTTCCTGTTTTCTTATTACTATGTATCACTTTCACTGCTTCGCATTCTGGAAATATTACCCCATTCCCCGAATCCACCATGTCTGCTAGCCATGTTTCTGACGTGCCTTTCTTCTTCCCGTCTTTGCAGCCAAAACAGCACCATCCACAGTAGTGATCACGAGAAGCATTCCGGGGGATTGTCTCCACAGGATACCCCAATTCCAGACACCCTTTCCTCAAAACCATGTTTTGGAACCCTTCATCCTCAACTTCACTCTGAACTCCCATTTTACCACACACAGTCTCCATCGCGTGTTTATACTCCTTGCTGCCAAACAATTCCAGCTTATGAGTTTCATCCCATTCCTTGCACACATGTGGAGGTGTCTGAATCGAAGCAGACCAGTTTATCGCCGAGCCTCCACCTACAGTAGACCCCGCCAGCATTAAAATGTCCATATCCCTGCTCGCCACCAATCCACCCCCTAAATACATTTCATCCAGGGAAGTCCCTTCCAGGAGCGAAAGGCTACTTCTCGCAAAGTATTTCCCTTTCTCTAAAACCACCACTTTGTGACCTGCATTTGCCAGAACCCCCGCTATAACCCCTCCCCCCGAGCCAGATCCCACCACCACAGCATCACAATCTATAACGAATGATGGCTTTCCCGAGCCCTTCTGTATGCAAGGCGAAACAGGAATGCCCAGCTTCTGCAGCCTGTCAAAAACTTGTCGCCGAGGTTCTTGATTCAGATTAATGACCCCTTTGTAAAGTGGCCCTAGGAAGAGCTCTGCATTCTTAGGTACAACAACATCTTCCTCTTCCTTCTTCTGTTCTTCTGATAATGCCATATGTTGCTCCCCAGTTCTCCATTTCTTGCTCTTTCTTGCTGGTTTTTTGTTGCTCTCAGGGTCCGGCCCGCAGTAGTCTATTGCTTTCCATGATATGTTTTCATTGTTTTCATTTACCTGAACAACAACAATCAATAGAACCAGTTCAGATGTTTCACAACCAATAAGAACAACATTAATCATGACAAAATTTTCTTGCTCAAATCTGCAGAACAAGACTAATGTAGTAGGATTCTGTCATTTCTGTGGAAGGATTCATCCATCCTTAACGAAACGTTAAGGGATCGATCCTTGACTTTGGGTATGCAACAACATTAAACCTCTAGGTCAGCTGTCCTACTCTTAAAGGTGCTTAGAATTCAGTAAGGGGATTAGTCACTGTATCTAATACACAAAAAATATATTCTTAAATACTTTATCTTCTTATAGTTTTTCTCTTTTGGTCTTTTAAGTATTTATGTAGTTGTGCAACACGCCATATTTGACTAGTGTAGGCATAAATGTGATAAACAAATTTGGTATTAGGTGTATCTCAAACTCAGTATTGAGTATTGACCCAACATTTAATTATAAAATTGACCTCAAATGTCAAATGCTATCTTTAGGTAATAAATGTTATTGACAAATTTGGCATTAGAGTTTTGAGTCACATCTTATCTTTGTTTATACATAAATAATATTGGCCCGCCAAGACTTTGTGGTCTAGTGGCACCCGGTGTCTTAATTTACACTTCCACATGGATGATGGGAGTAGGTTCGAGCCTCAGTGGAGTTAACTATTGACTCTTTCTCTTTGTGCTTCAGTAGGTTGAGAAAGTCAGTAGTACTAAAAAATGGCCCTCTCGCCCTCTCTTTGTGCTTCAGTAGTACTAAAAACTGGCCCAAGAGTTATTTATTAATTATTATAATTATGTACGTAGTTGTAACCGTAACCGTAGTAATGACTTAAATATGAGCCATTATCTTTATTATTATGAATGACGAGGAAAATATATAGTCACTACTAATAGTATATATTGAGTAAACATTGTTTTTGTGTAATAATGTGTAAACCATACAGAAAATATAAATTAATAATTAAGATTAGAAGTATTTGATAAAATTTATTAATGAGTAAAATTATGAAACATACAGTAAAATAATAAAGTTATTAGTAAAAAAAAAAGGCCAATTTTTTTTTTTCAGACATAGGGTGTTGAAAATAAAATTTATTTTAAACTATTATTATTTATAAAAGAAAACTAAAAACTTGATTGTAACTTTTTTTTTCTTTTTTTTTTTTAAAAAAATTAAAGGTCTTAAATAAATTTTGCCAAGCCGATGTATGTTAGTTCATGTCATGAATATAGAATTTGGTCATACGTCGTTCGTTAGGTATGTAAATAAAACCTAATAAATTAAGGTATACCCACTTTATATGCATGCATACATATGGACATTCAATTATTATACGTACGGTCATGCATGCATGTCGGCATTTAATTAGGGTTAGAATTTGGTGCCCAAAACTTTATTGTATTAGAAGTGAAAATGACAATGTAAAATTGTAAATTAAAGAATTTTTATGGTGTTGACTATACATGCATGGTATAACCGTTTACGGAATTACTCATTGTATTGAGTAGTATTTATTTTTTTTGGGAGGAAAAATTTTCAGATGAGACTACTATCCGAGGGCTTACAAACCCGTTCTTGAATAATAGTTCGCAAATTACACAGAAAAAGTAAAATAGACTATTTGAAGGCGTGCACGGGTAAATCTCGTTCTTGGATAATAGTTCACAAACCACACAGAATAAGTAAACTACACTAGGATGTATGGAAGACCTTTGATTGTGTGATGGCTGATGGGTTCAGTCGAAAGAGCATTATTAATAAGAATCAAACATATCATGACGTTTAGTTATGAGAATCATGCTCCACCCACACCCGGGGTCTATCACTATTAATGGATAGTATCATGTGTATAGTATGTACATACAACCAACACTTCCTAGTTGGTTATACGACACGTGTACTAATCGCCATATAAACTTGCATAAAAAATGTTATCTCTTGTCAAACATTGACAAGTGAATTGCACTTTGTGGTCTAGTGACACCCGGTGTCCTGGGAGCCTCAGGGTCAATAATACTAAAATAAAAAATAGCATGATGATTCAACTCCGACCCAAATTATATTACCCAAAGTCTAACATAACTACCCAATATCAAGAATCACCAAACAAATTAAAACCATAAAAGAGTGATAAAATCAAATGAAAGCACACACCTGAGAGAAGAATGCAAGGAGAACCAAAACCTTCATGGCAAGGTAAAAGGTTTTGAGGAGTTTGATGTAGCAGCAAGACCATGATCTCACAATCTCAGCTCTCTTCTCCCCTGAAATGTGAGGAAAGCTCTGCAAATATGGAAACTGCCACGACAAGCTTGCCTTACCACACAACATTAACGTTCCTATCCTCGTTGACAACAACCACAGTGTCAACCGGCATAAAATCATCTTAGGATGTTTCAACCTTTCACTTATAATCCACGCAACCTATTCATCATTATATTAATTATTATTATTATTGTGACATTAAGTACCATAATTAATGGCGAATCAGATGACAGCTAGCTACTTATAGAATACACTAGATGTGTTATTTGAAAAATTGGGGTATCATGTGATGCTCGTTGTACTTGTATTTTTCGCTTCATTAGAAAAGTACAGAGAGAAGATTAATGGACGTTTGGTAAATAACTGTTAGCTGATTGTGTTAATGATTTTGACTAATTGATAGTATTAGCTGTCAAAAGATATTTTAATGAATTAGCTGTTAACCGGTGATTACATGCAATAATATGACTTTCTCAAAAGGTTGATAGAAAAAATTGTTTTGAACGACGAATTGAATAAGCAAGAACGTAACGTTACTCAAGAAAGTGAAATAATGTCCATTTTTTTTTGGATGGTCGGAAAACTGGATAAAGAAAAACAAGAGAATATATATAATTTTGTTGTATATAAAATGGAAACTGGAGAAATGAAAAATATGAGAATTAATTAGGATAAAAGAAGCTTGAAAGAAGCAAAAGTTTATAAAAGAAAGGATCGGAGAAGAAGAAGAAAGAAAGCTTACACGTTGTGGAGTTCCGGCCATGGAGGCAGAAGTTTGGAAGAAAAGTTTGACGGAGTCGTCGTCGACGGCGGCGGCGTGCTGAGGGACATCAACGGCCGGCAAGAAGGTATCTGAAATGGAGATAACCGTCGCCATGAGCGCCGGCGAGAGTGAGCAGCCGGAGTAAACGCCGTCGTTGCCTCTCTCAGCTTTCCCATTCGAAAGAAGGCTATCTCCATCGTCGCTCATCTTCTCCTTCTTGTTCATAATTTGCAGACTATTTTTCTCTCTTTTCTTAGTTTTGGTGAGAAATGTATTAGCACTTAACCATATATATATATATATATATATATATATATATATAGTAGGGTTCTAGTGAGACCACTTGGTTAGGTAAGATCGTAAGATCACACATCTTGTAGATCCATGTAATACTTTTTGATGGTCTAGATTGATTGGCACACACTTATTTGACACGTACACATTTATAGGTAGACAGGGCTTTCCATGCAGCATTTGGTATGCATAAATGCACAACATACTGTTCTAAAATGCACCAGAATAAAAGGTATAAAATTCTGTTCATTTATACGTACCTAACAATGAGTGACTGTAAGGCCGCATGGGAAGCCCTGTCTGCACTAATACATACACCGATACACATACATCACATTAATATATAATTTAGAAATTCACTTATAGAGTTTGTGTCATGTATATGACTTTTAATTTAATTTTATGAATTTATTGTTGACATGGACCTCCTACTCACATGGTGGAATCCTTTTGGCCCATATATTGTCATCATCATGAGCAGGTAGGTGAAATTCCCTTATGAAGTAGGGATACTATTTATTTGAACTTCATATCCCTTTAAAACTAGTACCATAATAGAAGACACCTTAACTGCGTGGGGTTTGTGGGCTGGTGGGAAAGAGTATATATCACTTGGGTTTCTGTCTTCCAGTAAATAGCGATGATTTTTTTTTATTATTATTATTTTCGGGTGCTAATATCTCTTAAGTTGAGTACGGTTGAGACTATTAAGCATATATAATATATAAACATAAATGTGCAATCTAATTATCAACTTAGACTTTTAGTTAAGATGGATCAGAGTACATCTGTACATGTTTTAATTTGATATCAGAGCCAACCTCATGCTAACGGTCATTGGTCTGCGTCACCCTTAGAAACATGCTCTGTATGTACTTATTTTAAAATATCGTACATTATAATTGCCGGTATACCATCTTACTAATATTGTTGGACTGAAAGGATTTTAGCTCTGATATCAAATGTAATTAAAATTAATAAAACTGACAATCAAGCTTGATGAATTTTGAAGTGGCAAGTGGTTTACAAAGTTGTACCTTGTACTCTCTTACTCGTACCTAAATGGATAACTACAACTTTGCTATGCCCACGGTATTAGAAAATTCCTTGAATTGGCTCCCTATAATATATTGTTTACAGGAATATAGGACTTATGAATTATGATCATATGCTTTAATTTTTATAGTAAATGGGTCCTATTGTGTTTAAAGTCTGCATAAGTGCATATAACTACCCTCAATGCAAGTAGCATATATATTGCTACTAATTCCAGTGCATTAGATGAGCACAGCTTTTATGTGCAGAACTATGGGGCCTGGCCTGTTGTAGGGAAGATCCTAGCAAGGGTAATTAAGGTAAATTATATTAATTAGCTCTACCGTTAGTTTTATCAATGTTCAATGCGTGATTCTAATTAATTCATCAAAATTTATGTATTCACACCAATCCTTGGATGACTTATTGCCTGCCTTGCTTGAGGAATAGTTTCAGAAAAATGGAGACGAACCGGAATAACATCTGATCTTGTTTCTGGATTGAGGAGAAAAGGGATATATGAAGTTCGTTTTGTTCCTCTGTGCATCTCTGTGATGGGTAAATTTGGGGGACCAAATGTGATTTATGTATAATAATTCGGGGACCAAAAGTGAAATTTATTCACAATATTAAATATCTATCTCGATTATATGATTGTTGGCATATATTAAAAGGTGGTGCAGATCAGACATAATTAAAGTTACGTTATTTGATGCATAGCTTTGCTCCTAAACTTCATCCCAGTAATCAATAATTGAGATGTCCATGCGAGCTATTTGATGCATAGTTAATTAGACGGAACCACGATCTTCAAATTAAAATAAAAATTCCATATGCAATAGATGTGTAGAAAATATATTGTACGGAGTATAAGTTTGAACCACAGATTTAAGGGCTCCTCAATACTCTTATCTTGATCTTATATAAAACGAAGGGGTGAATCATCTTGAAATTAACTCATATTTATAATAAGAGTCATTGCCATTTTTGGTCCTACTATTATTGGGGTATTGCCAATTTTAGTCCACTTCATTAATTTTTGCCACATTATGGCTAGTCTTATTTAATCATTGCCACTTTTAGTCCACCGTTAAAATTCTCGTCAAATGGTCGTCCAAAATAGGGGTATTTTCGTCTTTTCATGTTTTGGTCATCTTCTTTACCATTTGTAGTGGTTTTCCTTACACATTTGTAGTCGTCCCTTTCTCCTTTCTCCTTTACCTTTTGCAGTCGTCAAAAATAGGAGACGCCGCATAGAAAGATTTAGGTCTCCATTGGATGAAAATGTGTAAGGAAAACCACTACAAAGGGTAAAGGAGATGACCAAAGCATGAAAAGACGAAAATACCACTGTTTTGGACGGCCATTTGGACGAGAATTTTAACGGTGGACTAAAAGTGACAAAGACTAAATAAGATTGGCCGCAATGTGGCAAAAATTAATGAAGTGGACTAAAATTGACAATGCCCCAATAACAGTAGGACCAAAAATGGCAATAACTCTTTATAATAATGTAGATTTATTCAGTATACACTTTCAGATGGTGATTGCATGTCAAGTTTCTCGGCATTCAAGAAAAAAAAATCTCAAATGTTCATCAAAACAAAGAAAAGATGTGATAGATATACCATTATATATAGGGTCACTTCAATTCATTTCAAAATATATAGAATCTTGAAGGTATCAAATTCTCAAAGGTTACCATCAATCTGTTAGGACCTTGAAAGAGAAGTTTAGCCAGAAACTGTACTACGGAGGAGTAATTGAGAATGGCAGGAGTTTAAGTTGTAGCAGTTGGTTGTGAAAAAAGAATTAGAGATAATAAAAGGAAATTATGTGTGATGTTTCAAGAGTTGTACACTTGTACCCCATAAAGAAAAAAGTGAAAAGAGGCCCCCCTCCTCCCAAAAAAAAAAAAAAAAAGAAGAAGGTAAATGGTCAAATAGTACTCTATTTAGTTTGATTCAATAAAGTCTAAAAATCGATTAATGGTCTGTGATTAGGTTTCAGACAACATTTCGAATAATTTTCAGGTAAAAGAGTGACAGGCGACCGATCGCTAGTTGCCTGTCACCGAGGAGGGAGAGAGAGACCACTGGGTCGCCTTCTCCAACAAGAAGGATATGGGTCGCCTTCTAAACCAGAGAAGGCAACCCAGATCTGGGTCGAGGTAACCGGCAATCGGTCGCCAATCACTTTTCTTCCTAAAAATTCGTCGGAGTGTCGTCTGAAACCTAATGACCTGTGATAGCAGGTTATTAACCGATTTTGGGTTTCATTGCATCAAAATAAATTGTTGATGTGAAAAATTACGCCTTTAAAAAGTTTATTTAGGGGGCTAATTGACTTTTCTGATAAAGTTTAATTTAAGCGCCTGTTTGACCATTTTCAAGAGAGAGAAAAAGAACAATGACATTTCCATTGATAACTAGAATCAAGGGAAAGGGCCTTGAAAGCAGTAACCACTATTATTGTCATGTCGCTTAAAGTCTTTCTAGTATAATTTATCACGAGAGTGGACTATCCCGTACACATCCTAGTGCAATTTACTTCTCACGTGTAATTTGCAAGCTACTATATAGGAGCGAGCCTATCATATGCACAACCTCAAATAATAGGTTATGGTCCCTAGTTGAGATAATAATGTGATTTTTGAGAGTCGTAGCCCATGAAGAAGAAAGAAAAAAAAAACAATGATATTTAATTTCCACACGTAACTAAAATCAAGGAAAATTCATACTCATCATGTGTACCATAATTAGTTGTGTTATCAAAGAGTCAATACCTCATGGATCATGTTTTGGTCTCTGGTTATTTATTTGCGCAAACATTTTCAGTTGTGTAATCGTGTCATGTTGTTGAATTTTTGGTCATCTTTGAGTTAATGCCTCCAGCCTTTCATGTACCTATGTCCTCTTTATAAGTAATTCCAATTTGTACTAAATACACTCGAAAGATGATGACAAAAAACATGAGAAGTGCACCGATGACAAAAAATATGATAATAGTGAAGTTGATTTTTCTCTCGAGATTAAAGTGCAATTCAACACTACATGACAATGCATGCATCTACTTCATATTAGGATTATATGAATGCAATATATACCTTAACATAATTTTTCTTAACATTCAAAATTACGGTGTTTAGTATCCCTCCATTTGAGGAATTACAATTCTTACCTTACCCCAGGGGGATTCTGATTCGGTGCATCTTGGAAAGGGATTTAACAGGAAATGACTAAATTACCCCTGCTTGCTATTGTTAGTATTATTATTATTGTTGTTGTTGCACAATGACATTTTAGTCTTTATACCACTTCTTCCATTCTCCTCCCAAATAATTCCATTTCTTCCTACCACAAACAATGTAATTTGAATTCTCACATTATTTTTTTCCTATTGAATTACAATTCCTTTCGTATCTAGCTAATTCCCTTCTCCCAATCTACACTAATGGTCTTTTCACAATTTTTAAGAAATTTTATGTCATGTTAGAAGAGAGAGAGAGAGAGGCAAGTGAGAGAAGATAAAATTACTCCTGCAAATATAGGTTTTTTTTTTTTTTTTTTTTGGTTGCAGAAAGTGGGGCTCACCAACAATAAATGTCAGTTGCCTTCTCTCGCGTGAGACCCACCGATGCACTCATCGGGCGCGCTACTGGCGTTGCAATTTTGTATTTTTTATTTTAAATCATATTCGTTTTATTTTTTTTCCTCTCCCCCTCCCATATTCTCTTTCTTAATGACACTTACAAAAACTTCTTTAAAAAAAAAAAAAAAAAAAAAAAAAAAAAAAAAAAAAACTTCACTTGTGATGAAGCAAGTCAGATGAGTACAATTTGACAACAAAGCCATTCATTGTCTTTGGTTTCTTCAAAACTCTTATCTGTCATCATTTTCTGAAGTGTGTAACATCCACGCAAGTTGTCTCACGCTTGAAAACTACTACTCTCCTTCATGTAAATGTGCATTGTATGTTGGAAGTTGGGGCTATTTATAATTCAATTCCAAGTATTTAAGAAGGCTGAGGTGACAATTTGACAAATGGCTGAATATATATAGCTGGTCCAATTTCAATATAATCCCTTCATTTTATTTTATGTGTCTAATTCGATTAACGAGATTTAAATACAGTTATTTTTATAATATTAAGTTTAGTATTAGTATATCAAATTTATATATTTAGAAACTCCATTAAAAGTACTACTAAAAGCAAAAAGAAAAAAAATTAAAATAATTTAAAATTACTCAAGAAAATAAACAAATTAGAAAGAGTTGGTTTGACCAAAGAAGAATAAACAGACCAAGTAAAATAGAACAAATGAAATATATTATAAGTTGATGTGTCATTTTAATTATTACATCATATTTTACACTCACATAATGTTAGAGATCGTATCAATTTAGTTTTGACCCGTTAATTATTTTGGTGTGTTTGTTCAGTCTAGATTGCACAGTTTTAATTTGTTTTAGATAGCTTTTGGTGTGTTTGAGACCAGTGAACTTGGAATCTTTTATTTAAAGTCACAAGTTTATATTGTTAAATTATAAGATGTATGTTTCAAATTGAAGATAATTTTACCCCAGAGACGATACTATACGGTAAATGAGATGATGTGAGTCTTTTTCGACTTAACTAAAGATTTTGAGATTTAGCCCTAATAATGCAAATGCATTGTTAGAACTCAGACTGATCGAGTGTTGTGCTACCTTCTATTGTCCCGTATCTTTCTTTTTATTTGTACATTGATGTCTACAATGGGGCAAGTCCATATCATTGCCCCACGCTGTAATTGACAGCAAAATAGACTATTAACCTTGCATTCAATTAGTCAATTAATTAATTATGCTCGAATAAAATGGTATTGATAGGATTGGACAACACTTCAACTTCATATTCCTAAAATCATCTTAATACCTCCACACACACATGAAGTTTAATTGGTTGTGGATCTATGTATTGTTAGGTGTTTGTTTCAAGACAATAAATACTACGAGTACAATGTTTCATGTAATGTATTTTTCAATATAATAAATATGACGACAATGCTTGTGTTTATCTTAGCTTGTATGAGATGAACTTTACAATAAGTTTGCATGAATACTCAATTTATTAGTTTATTGAAGTCTAACTTTTCTAAAGGTTTGTAGTCAAAACCTGATGACGACCCTCACCTACCTTTAATTGCCTTTATACGTTAGACCCCACCATGATATAAATCTATACTGTTACAGTCAATAGGGCTCAAATCGCATACTGCGATTGTATATTACAGAAAATTGGTCAGTTAATTGAGTTATGCTCGAATTGAACAATATTGGGTCAGAACGTACGACAGCACTTCAACTTCGAATTAGTAAGATTATTCTAATGCATGCCCCTCTCGCCTTTATACGTTAGACCCCACCATGATATAAATCTATACCGCTACAATCAATAGGGCTTAAACCGCATACTGCAATTGCGTATTACAGATCAGAGAATTGGTCAGTTAATTGAGTTATGCTCGAATTGAACAATATTTGGTCAGAACGACGACAATTCAACTTCGATGGTGTTTGTTGTGGATCATGTAATATTTGCCTATTTACTATACTAAAAACATAACAGATGGAATGTCACAACAGATTTGGTTCAATTCAATTCTTTTAGTTACAAAATGAAGTGTCCATCTTTACTTGCTAATTAACCTGTTAAAAAGCAAACACAACTTCTTCATGATCACTTTATGTAACCAATACTGAACTAATTCTCAACTTCTTTATCACCACAAATAGTTTCAAGTCATCTAATTAAGTAGGTTATGCAACATAACTACGGCTTTATGGATCGAGATCTCATACCAGTCAAATATATATAGATAACCTAAGTTGGTTTACCTCTCTGTGACTCTTTATTTGCAGGTGATCTAGAACGCGCATTTGAATAGAAGTTGTGAACTTTCTCATAAATTAAAGAGATTCCCTGAATTAAGATCCGATCTCTAGGTAGCTGTCGTTATTTTAAATCGTTATCTATTTATCTCATTAATATTTAGAAATATGTCATTATCTGGAGTTAGCAAATTGAAGGAAGGAATGTGGTGGCGAGCTGGGAATGGAAGTTGGCAAGTATTATTATTTTTATTATTATTAATGGCAAATGGTCCGAAGTCCGAACTATACGAATTGCTCTAACAAATTAAAGAAAAGAAGTTGCAATTGCATATATGGATTGATACATGCACCGGACTTTCTTGTGCCATTTGTAGCAAAATGAGAGTGCGTGGATGGGAAATGGCTAAAATAATATAATGCATAAAAAATAAAATCAGCAAATATGTTCCACTTTCTATAAGAATTGTCTATTGGTGTCTTAATGTAATTGAGCCTATCAACTATGGACAAGTAAATTGGTTTGCCTCCTTGTGATCTTTTACCAAATAAGGTCACAAGTAAGTGTTGGGATTAACAAGAACACGAAACAATAATAATGACAGAAAAGTTTTTTTTTTTTTTTTTTTTTTTTTAAGAGACAAGATTTACTTGGTTTGACAATGTGCCTACGTCTACGGTGAATCTAACTCATATTGACAATTTCATAAAGGGCACAATCTCCACCTTGGCGAATATGCTCTTTAGGAGAAAAGACAATTAGGCGAATATGCCCTTTATGAAAAAAAAACTATCTCACATATCCACATGGGTTAAAACAGCCATGCACATCCTAACTAGCAAGCCACATGCACTACCTAGCATTAAAAGTTTTTCAATGCCTGTTCACGAACCGCTGTGTCCTGAGCTATTCGCCCTCACCTATCATACCTGTCGCGACTCAGACTCATCCCAACTAACCAACTACATGCCCATGCAACATTAAACGCTATTAGTGCATGTACACGAACCACTTCGTCCCAAGTCATTCGCCCTCAGCGCCCGTGCTACCAACACCCCTCAGTCAACTCTCACATATGGCTCATACCAGCCCAAACTGGCTCGTACCAGGTCCACAACCCTTCCTAGTATTTGTGATGCCCAACACTACAGTGCCCCCTCACCACCTTTACATCTAGCCATCTAGAAACACTCAACAAGTCCAAATAATGTTCAATCTTGTCACATTTAGTATTTATATATAACTCCAGTTTGAATTACACAGGTAAAATTTCACAATAACATATTCAGGGAGAAACATGACCTAGAGCCTCTTTTGTTCTTTAACATGACACACATATGACATAACAGAGTGAGTTTTTATATTATCAGATTGTTCAACTGATGCCTTACTTTTCAACAAAAATATTTATTTCTGAAAGTATAATTTGTATTTTCTAGAAGAGATAAATCGTCTCCCACTTAATACCAAGAAGCAAAAGGTTCACTAGTTGGATCTTGGATGGGCCAAGACTTTGTATTGAATGATAAAAAAGTGCATGGTCTCAACCTGTGAAGGTTTTTGGGCCAATGCATGCCAACCCATCACTCGAATTAGACTTGACTTTGATGATTTATGATGCTAAAGATAGCAATCATTATTGTCCACACAGCTGTGTGGACCATACTATTAAATAATGAAAATTCAATATAAAAATAATGTACATTCAGTATAAAAATAATGTACATTATATTCAGGGGATATACATTATTTGTGTACTGAATGTACATTATTTTTATACATTCAGTACATTAAGTACATTCAATACAAAAATAATGTACAATTGATTATGGTCCACATAGCTGTGTGGACCATGGTCCACACAATAATTTGCCCTAAAGATAGTTAATAGTAGTTAAATTAAGCATTAAGTACTAACACAATTATGAGAAAGGAAATCACTAATCCAATTACTTTCTTGGGCTGATCCACGTGACTCAAGCTTGGTATGCCATTCATCAATAATTATACTAGTCCAAACTCATGTATTTTTTCAACGTGGGACAAGTTTTTTCGAAACATTCTCAAACACTATTTTTCAACTTGATGGGTGTACTCTAAGTATCCATTTATCGCCACATAATATTATTAATTTTGAGTGTATAAATATACCAAATTCATTATATTCTTTCGAATAAGAGAATTTGAATTCACTTTGATTCAACTAAAATTGGTGAAATAATCACTCGCATACCAAATTTATGCCAAAAATTTTGCACTTCCTTGTCCTCGTGCCCTGGATTCAATGCTAGAAGGGACTCTAGACTGGGATATTCGAAACACATGACTTTAAAATTATCATGTAATCGGTGAATCGTTCATACTTCATATACGTTAATAAATCGTTAACTTTATATATTAATGATATTATTGTTTTCACTTTGATTTTCTCATTCTTGAGTGCTAAAAATATTTTAAACATCACTATTAAGACTTGAGTCTAAAAGTAACTTTACAAATTTGAATATGCTAACAACTATTTGATTTTCTCAATCTTGAGTGCTAAAAATCTTTGAAACATCAATATTTAGACTCGAGTCTAAAAGTAACTTTACAAATTCGAATATATATGTTATTGGCTATTGTTTTCACTTTGATTTTTCAATCTTGAGTGCTAAAAATCTTCGAAACATCATTCTTAATAGTTGACTCTAAAAAAAAGTAACTTTAGAGATACAAATTACTAAATTATTATTAACTTTCTCTTTGAGATTAATAATGAACAAAGATAAAATAATTGACGATGGAATCTAAATACTCCACAACTAAGTGCGGTAAGAATAAAAAAGAACAAAGTATTACAGAAACCATACATATATAGCACAGAAAATATCAATGCAATTTGCTGCTAATTAAATAATGAAAGCATAGTGGAAGGAGCATTTTCCTAGGACAAAAAATAAAGCTTATTTAATTAGTTAACATTAAATAATCAAATCATGAAATACATATAAAAATTGCACTTTAAACTCGTGACTCGTGAGTTACTAAATAATAATAGATTTAATCTTTATGTGGGAACGCCACTAGTTTTAGTTCTCGAGCTATCAGTAAAGTAACGCTTTGTTGGTGAATTGAATAAGTCCAAACAATTAAAAAATAAAATAGGGATTGAAATTTTAAGAAATAATCCCTTGAACAACAACAGAACAGAAGCAAGAAAAATTAAACTGTGTGTAATATCCACTTTTTTAAAACCAATTTACTACCTCTCGAGCATGCTAGCTAGACTGCTAGGAGCATTGTAGCATTATAGTAGTCTTCCAAGATACAATGGATTTACAACAATATAATTGAGCACTTAAACTATATTGCTACCGGCAAATTAGAACAATAAGTTGAACACTAGAACCGTTTAGGAATATGGGGGCAGAAGTTTCGAGAGAAAAGAGACCACGTTTTCGAAGTAGGAAAAATTATTAATAAAAGAAAAAATTATAATTTATGCCCATCAATTCTAGGTATAAATGTTGCTGATCCTAAATTCTCAAAATGTCGTCATATATATATTGCCCCTTTACACGGACATAAATTACAATATATGGAATAATATATAATTCAGTTACAATATTTATACCACTTTAAATTAATGAGTGACATTTATAATTGGCATATATCTTATGGGCAAAAATTATCATTTTTCTTTAACAAAAAAGATTGAAAACGCCTCTTTCTTAACAATTTAGGGAGTAAAAATAGTGAAAACTATAACGCAGAGGCAAATTTCACTATCATCAGAACTCACAATTATTATCCCAAAGTTTCATTTGTGATGTCTTGTCAGGTTCTATGCATGCTTAAATAGTTAAATGTTTAATGCTCTTTACCTTGAAAGTGCAACAAAAACTTTGAATACTGTCCTTGCCCAGAATGGAAATCTTGAGGTGGAAATTGGAATTAGCTATGGTGCGCTCTGGCACATCAATTTGAAGTTCTCAACACTATTTTTTTACTCAGACAAAAAAAAAAAAAATAGTTGTAAAGTATTGGTTTCTAAAGAGAGTAGAATATAAGATATTTTGTCAGACATCTCGCATGTTTTACAATTTTTAGTGGGCATCAGCCATCAGGATGGGAAAGCGTGGGGTACGTAAAAGAAGAAAATACGAATATAAAAGTAATAAATGATTCACGTCAGTATTTTGTCAAGATGACGAATATTTCCTTAACTACATAATTACAAATTTGATGGTTATGATAATTTATTTATTTTTAAATGAAAAGAGGAAGGGCAAAGTCTAAAAAGAAATCAAAACTCGCTATTACGCAAAACTCACACTTCCCATTGCTTTGGAAGCTTCGATATGTATTTAGCTTCATCCAACTGTTTCAGCGTTTTGACCATTTAACATTCCTCATTACATGTTGCTCTGTCCTAACCCTCATAGTCGTTGCAATGGCAAAAGCTAAAAGCTTTACTCATCTCTGTAGCTTAACTATTAATCTACAATATTTACAATGTTTAAAAAAAAAAAAAAACTATTAATCTACAATATCTTTTGATATGCTCTCATTAAATATATAAGATAGCTTACTTTAATCTCTCTTCAAGGCCAGGTTTTAGGGATGTAATTAATTTAATTAAGACTTTATATAGTGAAAGCATTAATCAATACCTAGGCCAATGGGATTTATAGTATGCCCAAGCTCTCGTGTTTTTGGTTGGGATTTGCCAACGTTTGGAAAGCTGAAATCTAGGGTCAGGATTTCCTTAAACGAAAAGGTTTGTACTATGTTGTTTACTAATGCCAACTGTATTCAACTTTGATGAAAGTGGAACAGCCCAACAACAGCTCTAGTGCTTTTTTTTTTTCTTTTTTTTTTTCTTTTCTTTTCTTTTAACTTAGATTTTTAACTTCGTCCAATTATATCATACATTAAGCTTTACACTTTTGTACACAAGAAATTCATCCTAAATTCAATCCTCAATATTCATAGAGATCGAACCCCAACCTACTATTGGGAGCAAGTCTTAAGCGAAATTTTCCATCCAATAAATCAATGTCACAAGAGTTGCTTTCTATTCTTTTTTTTTTCACATATTAACTAATAATAAATTTTAGGGATGATACATGCAATTTTTTCTTTTTCTTTTTGCTTTATAAACACAGAATATGTAACAAAAACATATGCTTCTAGTATATACTTATTAGAAGTTATAACACGAAAAGAAAAAGCATTTATAGGACCCCAAAAAAAAAAGTGCAGAATTTAACTTTTTGCAAGCTAGTGACTCAAGTTAGCTCCAAGAGTCACTGGCAAATAGAGCTAATAAATCAAGGAAAAAAAAAACTCGATTGAAAGGTTAAAGTTGTATTTACTAACTAATCGAGAAAATTCTTCATTTGTTTTAGAGAAAAGAAAACAAAAACATGTTTATACATTTATCTAGTTTGAAAATAAAGAATGAATAATTAAAAATTAAAAAGTTAAAGTAAACACATTCAACTTGAATTTTTACGAGAAACATCAACTTGCTCTAAAAACAATCGAACTCGTTATTATAGTAAGTGAGCAAGAATAACATTCAAAAAAAATTTTGTTACAACATTTTACATTTAATTCTTTAGTTATTCATGACGTAAACTATCTTAAGTTTTATGAAAATGACTATTTGGTCTTTAAGGTTTTTAATAAAACCCTAACATCAAAGACTAAATCCTTCAATTCATTAATCTACAACATGAATAAAGAACTAAATCTATATCAATATTTAGATTATAACTTAAGTAATTAAAATTTTCTCTAAATTAAAAGAGTACTAAAATTCAAGGCAAATTATTATGAGGATCTTGATCCACCTTACAAGATGAACTCGGATCCAAGATACACAATTTACATACTCAATATTCATAATTTAGTATGTAAATATTCAGTATGTAAATTGTGACGGGTTCACGCCCGAGCCCATGGTATAACTGAGTGGGTGGAGGGCGGCTCTACAGCAATGGAACTGCAGCCAGCAGGTCAAGAAAATATTTTCTATTGGGAAGAAAGAAAATATTTTCTATTTTCTTACCCAAAATGGAAATATTCGCATGTTTGATGGTCTTTTCTGTTCTAAGGTGTAATGAGTGCATCATGTTCACAACTTTTAATGTTGTCTGTCTTTCTATCTTATGCTATAATATAATATTATTGGAACAGAATAAAATATTTTATTAATAGCTTAAAAAATTAAAATCCCAACAATATAACAATCAAAATCGTTGTAGGACCAACCAACCATGAAACCACCATCAAAAGACAACTTTAGATGCATGAAACCACCATCAAAGACTGAAACAACGGTGGAATGAGTAAAATATAATTCTCGTATTAAAAGGTCACGAGTTTGATTTTTGTTAACATTGTCTAGATCAAATTCATTGTACAAAATCTTTCTTGTACAATTTATCTCTATTGTATAATTTGTGAACTATTACATAGGAACATGATTTATCTAGTGTACACATTTAGATAATAATAGCGAATTATGTTGTCACCCAAAAACAGAACTTTAAATTTGAAAGGAGTTGTTGACTAGTAATCAATGGTAATATCACTCAAACATCTAGCTTGTAACCCTTTTTTAGCCTTTGGATGACTATGAACTCTAGACATAGCTTTCACAGTTTCACTTCGACTTTTCTCGATTCTCTTACATCAACCTCTCAACACAAGCATTAAATGATCTTATACTCAAACCAGGACTTCAACTCCCCCGCAAAAACTAGGTCAAGAGTGAAAGTTCGACCTAATTTAAGTATCACTTCACAATCTCTTGTAGAGTCAATGTGGAATTGTGTCAGTATCACGCAAGTTTTTAGTAACTAATGAAAGATAAAAAAACTCATAAACCTCACCTTATAAAGTATTGAACACCTCCTATACACAACATCAACAACTTCAAAAAGGTTCAAAACCAACAAACAGATCACCAACACAACACAAACAGACCTCCAAACTTCATTTCCAAGCCACATGCAACACAAACAGATCACCAACACAACAAAAGCAGGTGTGAAACTAAATAACATCACAAGTGAAGAAAGACACACAATATGCAAGACAAATATGATCACAATCCAGATATTTATTTATAATGGCGGCGAATTATATAATTATAATCTATTCATAGTGGCCTGGGCACCTGCTATGAGCTGAGAGATGAAGCTTCACCCGCCATTGTTTATGACCACCAATGCCCTTCTGTGGGACCCCATCATCCTTATATACACCAGCCATGGTAACCCTGCAAGCATCAACTGCATTTCCTTCAAAAGTTTCATATCTAAATATTCATCTCACATCGCTTAGCTCAGCTCAATGGCATCACATCCTAGGATCTATGTTCTTGTGGTCTATTGTATACCTATGTTGTCCCTGTTAGTTCATCGACACTTAGAGTTGGCGGCTGAAGCATCAAGGTTGCCATCAGAATTTCATTCTCCACCTGCACCCTGTCTAAGTAGTGTTATGGTACATAAGCCTAGACGATACCATCCTCCCTCAGTTGATAATCTGTCCTACGACAACCCTTGCAAGGAGGAGGAAGTTGGAGCGTTCAGGCCTACAGCTCCGGGACATAGCCCCGGGATGGGTAACAATAAACCTCCAAATGAGATAATAGGCTGATCCTGGATACATACATGTATATATATATATACATGTATATATATATATATATATATAACACTGCTTGATTATTAAGGTTTCTTGTCATGCAGAATGGTGTGCTGAAGAAATAAAACATCTCCATAGCAGAGATCATCCTCAGTCTTGTGCATGTGCAGAATGAGATTAGGTTTCGGTTTTAGCATACACACACACACACACACACACACATATATATATATATATATGTTTGTTGTTTTCCAATAAGGCTTTGCTTTTACTATATTTGTATGAGTGCTTGTTTTCCTAGTTTTCTTGTTGAAGAGTGCATATTTTTTCTCAGTACATCTGATCGAGATCAGATTGATAAGATTTGAATTCAAAAACAGTATAGTTTACCACCAAATCACATGTTAAATCTCAAAAGAGCAAATATCTATATGCACTCGAAAACTATATCCTATAATTTTGTTTCTTTGTATCCCATTTCTCTTAACTATTGCCTTTAGGATTTTGTAGATATTGTGGATTTATGTGGTATACCATCAGGTCAGTTTCGGAGAAAAGTTGAACTACGGGTATCCATAGATAACTCATTGCTGGAATATCACCAAAAAATGGTTGGAGACCTAAGGTTTCAAGTTAAAAATGGCCTTTTCGATCACTTTGGGGATTCAAAATATCCTCTATCACTATTACTGGCCAGAAAAAATGGTTGATAATTGCCAAATTTTCAACCGTGACTAACATTATAACCCATGAAAATTGTATAATACTAAAATGACACTATGCTCATAAAACTAGAGAGAAGCAGTGGTCTTTTTGTAAATAATCATCACTCTGCTTAAGTACAAATATGGAGTAATAGATAGACCTTTCTACTGTGTTTTGTAACATTATTGTATCTTACTTCAAAATAAGAAACTCCACACTTCTTCAAATGTTGTGCCACTCTCCATATTTTTTCTAAGAAAGCAAAATATATATAATTCTCTCCAAAGCAAGAAAATGACAGATATTTTATACGACACTTAGAGATAACATTACATGGACTAAAGTTTTTTACTAAACCTTTTACTGTTTCTTTAACATGTGGTGAAGTTAACCAATTCACAAGAAACTAATGAATATGAAAAATTGCGAAACTTGTCGATCACATGCCGCACATTTGATAAAATATTGAGTCAAACTGTCATTTTCTTAAGAAAGAATATTCTACCATGGAATACTAACATATACAATAATATCCCGCCCTTCCACTCAAAGAATACTATGTTTTGAAGAATCTAACGATGTTAAGTGGAAACAACAGAATGACAACTAACCTAGTTAAGAATATTCTCTTCCATTCCCCCTCTCTTTTCTGCTTTCTATTTCCTTCGGTATCCATCCTGCACTATCCTATTTTCGCGCTAATGATGGCTTCTTAAGGAAAAGGCACAAGTTCACAAGAATAAGATTCTTGTTAAGAATCTGATCATGATAATCAAGAACTTTTCTTTTCATGTGTGTGTTGCTAAACCATAGTTTAGTTAATCATATGTTCCCGATAAATGAATTAAAGAAGCTCTTTCCATTGTTTATGAAGTAAAGAGCCAAGAAGAACAGAATCTTCAATTCATTCATCAGTTTGATGATACATATAACTAACATAATACACAAAGTATTTGTACTCAAATATGGAAAATCGATCTTGAGAGAAGGCAAAGGCATATGCAATAGAATGTGACAAAGATGTAGTCTGCCGGTAAATCTATAACATTATGAAATGCACAGAATGGAAATCATCCCTTGGTTCCCTTTCAAATATATTATGACCGTCTCATTAAACATAACAATAATAGTATATACTTACCTCTATATGTCCAACTTGTATAAATTAAGTCTAGCCAAGAATCTCTCTCGCCTATAGGAATTAAAGCATATAAATATTATTAATCTCATGTGATTATATCAATTAAATGATCAAATCCTCTGCACAATAATAAGGACTA
Organism: Ipomoea trifida; assembly: GCA_003576665.1. Classification (NCBI taxonomy): domain Eukaryota; kingdom Viridiplantae; phylum Streptophyta; class Magnoliopsida; order Solanales; family Convolvulaceae; genus Ipomoea; species Ipomoea trifida. Next base: position 1,913,534 of record CP025651.1, read on the forward strand.
GGAAGCTAGTATATGAATATAAAACTATAAATTTTAAGGTAGCAAAATATAAGGCTTTTTCCCCTTAATTGAAATATCAGAAATAAAACAAAACAATTCAAACAAATAAAATTTTCTTGATGCATATTACTACTCAAGCATGTTCTAGCTAAAACAGCAAGGATTGCACAAATTGGACGCAATAGTTTTAAAATCTACTCAAGTTCTATTCATCCCAAAAGCTATTATAAAGTGGTGTAATAAATTTGCATACTAGGATAAACAATTGGAACAATATATAAAGCAACTTTATTAAAAAATAAAATCACATAGAGAAAGTAAAGGCTATATATGTGCTACCATGATTGTTTATGCTACAAATTAGAATGTGTACTATATTCCACAAATTCCAAACTAAACAAACATTTATGGACCAATAAAGCATCGAATAAAGTGAAGGGACAAGTTTTTTTATGATTTATGTTCAACTCCAAGTGTCAAAACTCAAAATGCATTGTCGGGAAGTGCCAAAGTGGTGTTTAAGGAGAGTAAAGATTTAGATATTTGGACAGATAATTCCCTGTGCCCTACAAATCCTTGTAGATTTTCTTGGGGAAGGTGACACTGAAAAATGGATTTAAATGCAAACAGATTAAGGACAGAACAAATAACTTAATAATAATATAATACAGTATTAATAAAGTTGTGTTTTTGTGAGTCAGAAATCTTGTATATTGTACTAGATTTAATCCGGTGTGCAGGGATTGGTCACTTGTAGAATGGGAAAGTCATTTAGAATCCTAAGGGAATATGGGGTCAGGATTTCCTTAAACAAAAAAGAAAATGATACTCTGGTATAAATACTACATTGACGGAAACGAAGCTTTTCTTTAAGCTTTGTGCAGGAGACACGAAGCATACAAAATACAGTATAAGGACGACAGTAAAGGTATTTGAGCATGATGATTGTCGTTTATTCTTACCACGTATAGCAGTTACTGATATGTTGTCACCTGTTCTATAACTCAAATATTGTACTTCACAAATCTAGTGCAGTAAAAATGTGGATTGTGGGGAAATATACAGAATGCAAGAAGGAAGCAGTTCTCATCCCTCTGTAAAGAAGTTAGGAACACAGGTTAAAGCAACCATATTGGCGACTATAAACGATATTTCTCACAGCTCAATAACAAAGGAAATCACTTTGTAGAAGATGGCTCCACACTGTACACAGAACTGATACATGTAGTGCAGAACTATATCTACTAAGAACAAGATGATCAGAGAAAATATGCACAGCAGACAGCAAATCCTTATAAAGTTTAGTGGAAGAACCATTTTCATTTATTTTTACTTTTATTTTGTATCCAACTTGCAGCAAACTTCTGTCTTCAAGAAGCTCTCTCCCACACAAAGCTGCTCTAAAAGAAAACAAGAAATACCAAGGGGATTGTTGTATTGTGATGTCTTATCAAATCCTGTACTAAAAGCTTTTATCTAACTAAAAGGAGTATGAGAATATCAACTTGTGGCAGTGGCAGAGCTCTTTGGAAATGGAGTAGGCTGAGAAGTGTTATTCATACCCAAAATGGAAAGATTTCCATGTTGGGCCCTTCAATTAAATTGATTGCTGGCAAAGCACTACTCTTCAATCTTCACACGCCATCCTATATATACACCAGCCTGGCTCATTGCTACCATCCAGTTCATTTCCCTCGGTTCATGTTTACAATCCAACTTCTCTTATCAAATGATTTTGATGGCTTCACATCCAAGAATCCATGTTCTGGTATTTTATGTAATTGTGCTGCTTATTCATCAGCAGCACTTAGAGTTGGCTGAAGCATTGAGGCCATCAAAATTCAATCTTCCAGCCCCTGTTAAGGTTATGCGACACAAGCCTAGACCAGCATCAAGTGACAGCTTCTCAAACAACCATTCTGGGTATGACGTAGCACTTTACAGTCCAACAAGTCCAGGGCATAGCCCTGGAATGGGTCATGAAGGGGGCAGCGACCAACCTCCAGGTGCCTAATAAATAAAAACTCAGAACTATATTGAGAGCTGTGCTGCATCCTTCGATTCAAATATAAGGATCTAGCTCTCAACATATTAAGGAGTATTTATTTATTTACTTAATCTCTTTCTCATCTTTGGTGTTTTCCCCCCTCCTTTTCTCCCTTCCTCTTTTTTTTTTTTTTTTTTTTCAATTTTGCGGGTTGCAGCTATACTGGATTTGTTTGTGGTTCCTGTGGAAGGAGATGAGAAAAAAGGGGGAGGAATAGTACCACATCATCACAGCATCATGTATTGTTATAATAAAATACTCAGTTTATTTTATGTTTCAAGGAGTATTTTATATTATGCATTGAAATCCAATCATCACATAAATCATGCACAACTTTACTGATGTTCAGTATTCTAATATTGATATTCAGCCGATCACCTCTGATCTGATGCAAGACAAACAGACAAATTATAATGCAATTGAATTCCTAAAATAGAATGCATGCAGTACCCCCAAAAAATCCACTCAATGCAGTGTACAACTTCTGTTCTTGCTAAAGAGGTAAAAAACATAAATACAGATTATCTTCTAAAGTACAAATGCTGATAATAAGATTCAAATCAAGAATCTGATCATCGCAAACCACTGCTTAGTTAATCATAACCATTATTGGTGTCCAAAAGATTTTTAACCCCCCATAGTTCAAGATGCTCCAACAGTATTTTGAATCTAGTTACTATGCAGTAAGAGCCAAAAAGAAGAGAATTTGCAAACAGTATTAGTGTCACAGATAGTAGACATTTTTGCTGCTGACTTTTGTAAACAAGATTCTGTGGAATCATATGATGTAAGTATTATGAAAGGGGAAAATGGAAAATCACTAAGTATGCAATTGATAGAGACAAGCAGAAGAAAGCTTGCCTTGATATCTACCATTAGTCAAAGACTAGAAGAAAGATATACACAAGTGTCTCATAATATATGTTTCAAGACTAGGCATATAATATATGTACATACCTATTTATACCTAATTTACTCATTGAGTCTAGAAAGCAGATATAAGCAGCCAGAGGAAAGTAGCACTGATGCTGAGAAGCAAAGCAGATCTGCAGGCGACTGTATAACAGCCTTTTTGCTCTTGTCAAACAAACCGATGAGAAGAAGCATCACTATTACGTGTCCAATTTTAGTTTTCAGCTCGTTGACAGTTTTTATTTCCAACCATCTTGGTCGTTCCTGATAATTTATCAACAGATGGGATGAATGACAAAGTGAACAAAAGGAGGCTAAGGGAATAGAAGAAGAATGGAGTAACATTATGTAGCCTGAACAGAGAGCATGCAGTCCACCTTTTATCAATTGGAGTCTTAACTGCATTGTGTTCTTTTTAAATTGTGTGTGTGCACTTCAGTTTTTCTAGTTTTATTTAATATTGTATATTAGGTACAGATACATATACATATGTGTGTGTGCACACCCTATTGAACCAAAATCATGTAACCATAGAACATTGTAGCTTACAAAATCAGAAATAACATAAATTGCACAAAATAAACACAGATATTAGAAGTTTCCAAGGAATGAAAATAACCTTTAGAGTGAATATGCCAAAGAGATTTGATCTGTATGCCAATCTATCCTTTGATGCTGAATTTGCCTTGTCAAGATTGCTGATAAAGAGCTCATAAAGCCCCATGCCAAAAACTAGCATTACTGTACCTAACAGATATATATCTGGAAGTAAAAGAAAATGACAGATGGTAACATCAGAGACAACTAAAGGAAAGAGGATAAGAAAAAGAACAACAAAACAGGACTAAGAAAACACTCGTTATTGATGAATTACTTGAAAGTTTATATAGAAAGACAAACAAATATTCCTTGGCAGATGAAAAGGAAAGGCGACTTCAAAAGAGCAACAAGTTTTCTTTCCCCAAAAATGACAGTAAAACCTCAAGGAGACCATCACATTTCATAAACTAAAAAAAAAAATAGGCGATTAAGCATTTTAATGGGGCTGCCACAGATAAAGAAGAAGAGCAGAAGCAAGTGCAACAAGAAAGAATGGCAATAAATAATACTCTGTAGATAGAAACCTCACCAACAGCCTCAACCAGCAATAGAATAACCTTTGCACGGGTCACAACATATGCTTGGAATGCTCCAACAACACAAACGCAACCCTGCATGTGACAACAAATGTTCCAGAAATTTTGAAATGTGTATTAGAAAATTACTCTGTAATGACATTTACTATTTGCAAGATACATAAAGAAGTGTACTTTATTACATAAACACAAACAGAGTTCAACTATTTAAGTTCTTGCCTTTTATACATCAGTAAATATTAATAATATCTATACTACCAGTAGCATGAGCCACTAAACCAATTTATGGTGTTTCTTTCTGCAGCTTCAGCCAGTTTATGGCTCTTCAAATTGTTTGTGATTTGCTCCAAATAAACATAATTCCATATTCTATCATATCCTATTCTGAGCCCAATATATACAGAGAAAATAAAATAAAATAAAATAAAATGCACCTTGATAAAGCAAAGAAAAGATCCAATCAGGGAACCCCAGACCGCAAGGATAGCAAAGAAGCGACACCCATAAATTACCTACAACAACAACAGCATTCAAAACCACAAATTAATCAGAGAATCACCACATGCACATTTACACATACACGTGGTATGCACTACTCGCAGCAAACCGATCACCTTCTCTATGGATGTCTCTACACGCTCAAGCTTTTCCTGCGAAACATGAACGGCCGGGGACGAAGTTTGAGCCGATGAAGAGGCGATACTGCTCCGACACCGAGCAGGGGTGACGGCCAAGGCAACCCTGGACTTGGAATTCAGATAACAGCAAGACCCAGACCTAGGATCCCATTTCTTGCTGGGAAATAGCTTTGATGGGCCGCTAAAGAACAGAGTCCTCGTGCCTGAACTTAGAGCTGCAGAGGCTTCCATGGCTCCGGAAGTTTGGTGTCAACTGTCCGAGAAAATGATGTTTATAGTCCCAGTGGCATGTTTATATGTAATCCGTACAAGGAATCTAGACATGATTGCTGGGAAGGGATTTTGGATAGGTTTTTGATTGAGAGATATTTTGTGGAAGCATCTGAAGTGTATGTGATGATTTAAGGTGGCAGGAAAATGGCCTCACAATGGCAGTCTTGTCTGGATTGGAGGTGAAGTGTGAAGATTTTGCCACTTGGTCAGTTGCTCCATTAAATTTCACTTTTGTCCCTAAAGTTTTATTTTAAGTTCATTGAACCAGCAATCTCCAACCTTTGATATAAGTGAAATAAAGTTAGAAGATGGATGAATCATCAATCATGTCGTATTTAAAGAGTTTTCTGTTAAATCTTTTTTGCAATTTATTCTTGTTGTGATCAATAATCTCATAGTTCGAAAGCTGATTGATATCTCAATCGGCTTAATCAAGACATACACGGAGATAAATGTTTTTAATAAAGACATCATCAAGAGTATAGAGTGGACTTGGCAAAAGGGTCTTTGTGATGTCAAAGTTCAGACCGATGCCAAGAATGTCGCTCAATGGGTTCAAGAAAGAGCTATGAGCCGAGGACCAATTCGACAGTGTATTGAGGGAGCTAGAGGGTGGCTCAATAGGGATGGGAGGACTTCTATCTGTGTGGTCTACCGTGAACTATAAGGGTTATTGACAGCCTTGCTAGTTGCTACTATCGGAGTCTGCCAGTAGAAAGAGTGAATGATGACTTTCAACGCTTGTTCCAGCGAAGAGGTGTACAATAATGGCCGGGTGCATACCACATGTGGTTGTCGAGTGAGAGAGACTAGCTAGTGCTCTTCTTTCTCGGGATCCCCCTCCCTTTCCGATAAAAAAAAAAAGGAGAAAAAAATTAATCAATCAATTTAAATACTCGATTGGACTAACTCATCTCTTAATTGACAAGATGTCACTATAGAATTTTACAACCGAATTTCACTTAAACAAAATTTTGTCATGTCACATGAGCCAAAACCGTATGTATTTGTCATATTTGTAATGAAATCATTGTCTCTAACTTAAGAATAGCTATAGATAACATTTTTACATCTAAAGAATGAATTCACACTTTTCTACTCAATAGAAGAGTATATTTATAGCTCTTGTAGCTCCAAGCAATAAATAGTTTTTTCCTTCATTAACAAATTATATATATTTGCATACATTTTCTTTTACCAAATTTGAACCTATCATGTTAAGATTATAGCATTGGTATTAACACTAACAATTATGAAATGCTAAATGTTGTTGTATTAAAAAAGAAAGGAAAAAAAAAAAAAAAAAAAAAAAAAACTCAACTGGATTGTTACTATCAAAATTCTTGCTTTTTTGTTTAAGATAGTTGTTCTAATACCTGTTTCTCTTTTCTTTTTTTCTTTATTTTTTTTCAAGAATAAAGAACATTTTTTTATCACATAAACAACAAAAAAATTCTAAAAAAGAAAATAATTTAAAAAAAATTATGAGTATAAAGATGTCGGATTATTCTTAATTCTTGACTCTTTGATTCCTGTTAGGAATATAGCGGAATAATGCGGAAGCGAATAATCGAAAATTGAGAATTATAGAAGTTAAATAATAGGAAAATAATAGAAATGACAAATGGGTTAACTAAATGGGAAAATATAATAATATATATATTATAATCTCTCGAAAGAGAATTACAAAGAATATATATATATATATATTATATAAAAGCTACGTGAGCACAAAGGAGGAAAGAAAGAATTCAATTGATGTAATGAATTGATGTAATGGATGATCGCTTAATTACAAGCAAAGCTAACTATTTATACATGCAAAAGATGGAGAGAAATCAGCAAAGGTGTGATGCTCCATAAAACTAGGGGAATGTGTAAGAATGGAACCACTGAACATGCGAAGTGACTTGCGGCGATAGTTCACAGTGCATTACATGGTCTTCAATAATTTGAGCCACAAAACTATTATTCTAACAATTCCCCTTAAATCTTCTGGGTTGGTCATTGGTGTTTCCAAAGTTTGAATCTTTCATTGAATCCATGGCTCCAATTCAAGAAACTGGGACACCGCAATTCACAGACGACCCCGCAAGCCATCCCGCAGCTCCCTCTCAGCCGCCGTCCAATTTGATGGGCAAAAATCAAATCTTTGAGCTCATAGTAGATGGTAAGTCCACGAAGCAAGCAATGCGTATTTGTGCAGAACTTTTTGTAGTGCCGCGAGGATCAGTGTAGCCCTAGGAGAGCTGTGCGAATTAGCTGAAATTCCTGTTCGTGAATTTTATCGAATTTTGAGAATGTCTGCACCTGTGTGACTGTGTGTGTATTATGCTGTTGGACTGTTTTAGGCTACAAAGATAAAAAAAAAAAAAAAAAAAAAAAAAAAAAAAAAAAAAAAAAAAATCAGTCTTAGTTGCCCATAGATGAGTAATTCAAACTAAGAATGCCAATAGGCCGCCCTGTTGGGAGTGCACTTGGTAGTTACAAAGTCTAACAGTCTAACCAACTTGGCTGGGTTGTCTTTCAGATGCCATGAGGCAGTCAAGTTCTTGCCAATGATGTGTTTTAACTAGATTTGAGATGGTTCAGTTGATGGGTATATAGTGGTGGTGAAGTGTTTCAATTTTCAAATACTATGCAAAAGAAGCTTTAAAGCTTGATTCTGTTTTGTGTAGTTTAAATGTTGATATTGGATTAATGAAATGGCTGTCAATATGGTGAAGCAAAATTTCGATTTCTGCAACATTGTCAAGCTTTTAAATTTTAATACTTCCTAGTACAAACCAGGTTAATGTCAGCAGATTTTGCGAACTAACCGTGATAATGTTTTGCCTACAATTGATTCTGGTTTCAAGAGTTGCATTGTTAATGCAATTGTATGACACTTTACAATGTTCAAAGAATGTTACACTGTCACTTTCCCCTCGACTTTGCTTCTGCTTCGGGTTTTGCATTTGAAACACATTCCCTTTTGGCCTTATGGCCTTATATGTGTCTGGATTCCCCTGCTAGCTTCTGAATCATTTTGAACGGTGCTGATTCGATTATTTGCTTGGAGAGATGCAGGTGTAAGCTGATTGCCCGTCAAGATCGTTACTGTGGCTTTCGAGTGGCGGAGTGGAAGTAAGTTCGTTGTAACTGCCAACTCTTTCATTGATGTTGTGTATGCAGAACTTAGGTTACGGGGAGGTTTTGATTTGTGTATAAAGATGTTAATTAATCGATTGGTTTTGCTGATCACATGTCTATTATGCATCATAGCAGTGTTAGTAATTTAGTAATTAGTATCGTGCGAAAAAAAAGTGAGAAATGGATTTGGGTTTTCTTAAGATGAAAGGTCTGTCAAAAAAAGTGTTTTTAAGAAATAAGATGGACTGCAAGTTTGGTATGTTTTTTACCCCTTTTTTGAGGCTGTGATTCCTGGATTGAGAAGCATAATGCACAAGCCTGTTTTAATGGTGACTTTATGCTTAGGAAAGGAATTGAAGATGCCAAAACCTTTCCCACCAATTACACCCAACTCCCAACTGCCTCTTCCCTATTCTGTTTTAGTTCCTCACCTCGTACACAACTTGTGTTCTAAACCTCAATAAAACCGCCCGGGAAGCCATTTGAGGTTCCTCCGAATGTTGTCTCTCCCGGTCCCGGGCCACCAATTGCCAAATCCCGTGTCCTCCTCCTATCAATGCCAAAGCCAGTGTTGGGGCCAGAGCGACGCACCAACCCCTTGATCTGGTGCGCCGCGATAATATGCACCTTGCTAACTCTTGCCGTGATCTTCACAGGTATCGCGGTGTTCATCGGCTACATGGTGGTGAAGCCGAAGGTGCCTCAGATGAGCATCGCGAGCGCCCAGCTCGAGAGGATCTCGTACGACATGGCCAGCGTCTTGACCGTGAAGGCCGCCATTGTGATCAAGGCGGAGAACGGCAACGCCAAGGCCCACTCCAGCTTCTACCACACGCACTACACCCTCAGCTTCCACGGCGTCAAGGTCGCCTACTTGATCGCCAACGACTTCGACGTCCCCAAGAACAGCTCCCTCGACCTCTACTACCCCGTCGAGTCCACCCCCATCCCCCTCACGCCCGAGCAAGCCGACACCGCCGAGTCCGCGCTGCGCCAGCGCCACGTCGTGTTCGACATCCAAGGAGAGACCGGGACTCGATGGAGAGTGTGGCTTCTTGGCTCTGTCAAGTTCAGGCTCCACCTTGATTGCCAGCTCAAACTCCCCATCAATGGAACCATCATTTACCCTAATTGTAGCACAAGATCTAGGTAGACTTTTATTTTAGATTTTCTTTATCCTTAATTCCCTTAATTGCAACATCATATATAGAAATAATTACTAATACTTTAGCAATTTTCAACATCCTTTGCATTTTTCATTTATTTTCTGTCTAGCAATTATCAAACTCCTCAGTCCTCACCATTACAACATTCCAATTGTATCTTTACTACAGTATATAGGAATTGTTTGAAAGGTTATTCTTAGAACTATAATGGTAACAAGAATATAACTAACTTGATGTGTTCCTTAATGACATGAGTAAAAGATGTCTTATGTGTATCTTAGGTTGCATTTACTTCAACTCTTCCATTTTCAGTTTCTTTATAAAATGAAGAAATTTTCTTGTTAACATTTGGCTAGTTTTCTTTTAAGATAAAAACACGAATTTATTGCTCCCAGGGCTACTAGATGGGAGTTTTAATGATTCGCTTCTAGCGGTAGGGTGAGGGTTCGATTCCTGCCATGAACATTAGGGGTTTACCGTTTATGTTTAGCTTGGGCTTTGAGTGTCAAAGCTAGATTGACTCGATTTATCTTGGCAAATTATTCTGGATCCGGGTCTAAAATACATAATTTACATACTCAATGTTCACAATTCAAATTGTGAACATCCAATATGTAAATTGTGTATTTTGAATATGGCCCACCTTGCAAGGTGAATCGGGTCCATCATATAACTATTGATTTATCTCTTCATGGGCTTGGAGACGGGTTTATGATATCCAATATATAGTCCGACAAAACTAAAAAACATGGGTTATCAAAAGTTAACATACATTTATTAAACTAGCCCATTTAAGGTTTATGTCAACCCAACCCGTTTTTTGGGTCATTACTTTAACCCTGGCCTTCTAGGCCTTGACAAAATTCACCCAATTTTCGTCGTTAAAGATACCAATTTTTCCCAACAATTTTTTTTTTTTTTAAAAAAAAAAAAAAGTACAAGAAGCGTGACAATATAATGAATATGCTTTGCATTTTATAGACAGTGTTTTGGCAGTAAAAGATTTGAAATGGAATGGTGTTGTCCCTATAGTTTCACCGTAAAAGATCTGTTGTCCCTATGTTTTGCCATGGTTTACGTTGTACTCAAAGGTTGGCTGTTTAGGCAATTAGGCGACAAAGATCTAATACAAGATTCTTTATTTATGTCCTTCATAACAACTTGGGAATATGCACAACTACGTAAACACCGATTTTGAAGAGGTGAATTGTAATATGTATTAAGAAAATCTTGTGTAATGAATTTAATTGAAATGAAATTGATAAAAATTAAACTTATGACCTTTAGATACATTAATCATATTCTACTCGTTCGATTGCACCTTTCTGGACACGTTTATTTGAATATATTTGTATTTGCCATTGGACTTTGTTGTCCATCTTTCAATTAGTCTCTATTAATAGTTCCAACATAATATTGCTCCCCCTTCTTGAAATTAAGATATTGGTCATTATGACATGATGTTACGACTAAAGCAAATTATTATGTGGACCATAGTCCACATAATGCTGTGTGAATCATAACAAAAAATTTATTTTTAATATACTATAAGTACATTATTTGTGTAATGAATGTACATTACACAAAATAATATATATTTCAGTACTCAAATAATGTACTTTCCTTGAATATATTGTACATTTTTAATCGAGAATTTAGTCTGCAAAAACCAGTTAGGGTTGTGTTTCCGCGTCTCGTCTATGAGACGATGTAGGCTGATCTTTTGTTTCTTGTTGGTTATTAGCCTTAGGTCCCCAACTCCCCCCCTTCCTTCCCTCCTTTTGTATTAAAAAAAAATGTACATTTTTAATATACTTAAATTAAAGTACATTATTCGTATACTGAATGTACATGATTTGATAATATGGTCCACACAATAATGATTGCACGACTAAAGGTGACAGTGTAACTGTGTGTGGGTTCGAATTCTCTAAAAACATGAATGAGAAAAAGATTTTGGGTGATGGAATGTATTGATTGAATTGTTTGTGTGCACATAAAGATTAGGGTCTAACTAGTGGGTTGATTGAGCTACTCGCAATTTTTCTACTTTTGGGACATGAATTTATGGGCTTATTATTATGCTCCGATTTTTCTTCATAACAATCATGGAATTTAATGTTAATGAGAAATCTCATATAGTTCTCCATGTTGATTTATATATCAAGAAAAGGGGGAAGGAAAACAATAGAAAGAGGTTGTCAACTTATGAGTTGTAGCTTTCAAGCATAAACTTTTTGCTTATTGACACTAGAATAATATTTGTGGAACAAAGATATTATGCCAATCAAGATTCTTTGTATAAAGTTAATTAATAAAAAATTCATATCTTTTTTGCTTCCAATTGTCATTATATTGTTTTTGGAAAGTTGTTTAATTTCCTCAACCTCACAAGTCAAAAAGGTATGCAATAATGCATTGCTCCAAAATAAGTGGTCGAGTAGGTGTATCATGATTTTGTATTAGAAGGTCATGAGTTTAATTTTTGTTATAAACGTTCTCTTAATTAATTGAACCTGTCGCAAATTATGGTGTAGTTTACTTTTTTGTGTGGTTTGCGAGCTTTGCGCAGAAATATATTTTATTTAGTGTATATTTTCAAATAGTGACAATATATTTTATTAATATGGAAATATATGTGGGGATGTTTTGAAGTGGTTGGTCCGTCAATATATCTTAGAATATTACAAATCATAAAAAAAAAAGAAGTTTGAATGGGAAATGCCTTTATGACTTTAAAGACTTTTGTTATACGAAAGCAACGGATTATTAAAAGTTTTAGATTCAAATAATCTGAATAAAATTATAAGCGTTGAAAATCTTTTAAAATCTAATCATGAGAATCATAATATTAAAAAGATTTTAGGGTTATTGGTCAATTCCGTTTCACAAGGTTTTTAGAACGGTTGATATTTTTATATGATTTGCAAGTTAATTATTATCATACTATGAGTGTGATTTATCTTATTCACACCGAAGGACTGTTAAAGTGGGTCGAAACTTACGGGTTGACCTGCACTCGTCCCATAGTAGGACAGGTTAAGACTACAAAAAATTTGACGGGCATGACGAGTTACATGAACAAAACAAAAGTCCGCGGGACAGCCAACCTTCATGAGACGGACTAGGGTTACATGAACCCTAATCCACGGGTATGGCGAGTTGGCCTGCAAAAACCCTCAAGAAATTAGACGCGCAATGAGACGGGTTTAACCGGACGGGCTGACCCACTTCACAATAAATAATGTTATTTCCAAAAATAAAAAATAAAAAATCATGTCTCTAAATTGTAAATCCTCTGGTTACGTAAGGAATAAGAAAATGATGCATGAACCGAATATATTCAGCGGGTCCATATTTGACAATCTGGACATTACACGTTTTATAGAAATATAATTATCATCATTGCTATTCACTATTTTTTCTTATTTTTTTAATTTAATATTTGACAATCTGGACATTACACATTTTATAGAAATATAATTATCATCATTGCTATTCACTCTTTTTTTTTCTTTTAATCTCTCCGTGTTTCAGATCTCTATATATATATAATCGTCTCTCCCTCTTTAATTTGATCGTTCGAATTTCTTTTGAATATTATCATGAGAAGAATTTAATTACGTACATTAACATGATATAGTAATTTTTTTAATACTATAATATACATCATATAGTAATTTGATTGTTAGAATTTTTTATTTAATATTATCATGAGATGAATTTAATTACGTACATTAACATAATATAGTAATATTTTTTAATAATATAATATATATCATATAGTAATTTGATTGTTGAAATTTTTAATATTTTTTTGAATATTATCATGAGAGGAATTTAATTACGTACATTAACATAATATAGTAATTTTTTTTAATACTATAATATACATCATATAGTAATTTGATTGTTGAAATTTTTATTTCTTTTTTTCAATATTATCCTGAGAGAAATTTAATTACGTACATTAACATAATATAGTAATATTTTTTTTGAATACTATAATATGCATCATATAATAAATTGATTGTTGAAATTTTACGTACATTAACATAATATAGTAATATTTTTTTAATACTATAATATACATCATATATTAATTTGATTGTTGGAATTTTTTTTGAATATTATCATGAGAGGAATTTAATTACGTTCATTAACATAATATAGTAATATTTTTTTAATACTATAATATACATCATATAATAATTTGATTTTTAGAATTTTTATTTTTTTGAATATTATCATGAGAGAAATTTAACTACGTTCATTAACATAATATAGTAATATTATTTTTAATACCATAATATAATCATATAGTAATTTGATTGTTGGAATTTTTATTTTTTTGAATATTATCATGAGAGGAATTTAATTACGTACATTAACATAATATAGTAATATTTTTTTTGAATACTATAATATACATCGTATAGTAATTTGATTGTTGGAATTTTACGTACATTAACATAATATAGTAATATTTTTTTAATATTATAATATACATCATATAGTAATTTGATTGTTGGAATTTTTTTTTGAATATTATCATGAGAGGAATTTAATTACGTTCATTAACATAATATAGTACTCCGTAATATATTTTTTAATACTATAATATACATCTTATAGTAATTTGATTGTTGAAATTTGTATTAATATTATCATGAGAGAAATTTAATTACGTACATTAATAGAGTATAGTAATATTTTCTTAATACTATAATATACACCATATATTAATTTGATTGTTGGAATTTTTATTTTTTTGAATATTATCATGGGAAGAATTTTATTACGTACATTAACATAATATAGTAATATTTTTTTTTGAATACTATAATATACATCATATAGTAATTTGATTGTTGGATTTTTTTTAAAAATATTATCATGAGAGGAATTTAATAACGTACATCAACATAATATAGTAATTTTTTTTTGAATACTATAATATACATCATATAGTAATTTGATTGTTAATATATGTACATAAATAAAGAATCCATACAGGAGTTGAATTGAATAAAATATTTCATTAATTTCTGTGTATAATAAGGAATGGTATAATATTTTGAATATTTTGTCAATTTTAACCATAAATAAGGAATGATAAGGAATGCTATAATTTCAGGCAAGGAATTATTATATAATATTATGTTGACTAATTTCAAATTTTTTAGACTAAATTGAGCGGGAAGCTAGCACTTCTGTTTTAATATATATATAGATATAGATATAGATATTATTGACTAACCCAATTACTGTTGTCTTTGTAGAAAGGAGTCTTTCAAAGTTGAAATTCTATTGAAAATGAGATTGTGGAAGAAGTTGATATCAAAAGTTTGGTAGTAGATGATTTTACGTCTAAATGTGCTCGACGCATGTCGCTTTTTAAATAAAATTTTATATGTATTTTTTATACAATATTTATATTTTTATATAACTTTTTGAACAACTATTATTTATATATAAAAGTATTTTAAAAAAGGGTCCAACTTAAGATATTGCACAAGGCCCCAATTTTTATAGGAACAATCCTTATCGCGTTAGGTATAGTTTTCACAAAATAACGTATTTAAATATGTAACGTATTTGTCCCATGTAACGTATTTGACCTTAAAAAATGAAAATTTATTCCATTAAATATGTAACGTTTTTGACTGTAAAACATTTTCACACGACAACACGTTTAAGTGTAATTTTTTTTTCTTTTAAAAATAAAGATTAACTGCACTAAAAATATATTTAATCAAAGAAATCTATTTAATAGATATATAATTGTTTTCAAAAAAAAAATAAATATATAATAAATCTGGTAAATCTTATACCAATTTGAGACAATATTACTTTATCAGGTGTGTTCTAGTCTTTTGACTGGATAAAATTTTCACATGACAATATATTTAAATTTAAATATATCCGAATAAAAGTGTAACGTATTGAACGTAATACTCGATGTTATATTTTATGTAATTCTATATCGATCTAAATATTACTAAAATATTATAACAATTCCATTCCGTGCAACACACGTGCGAAAATACTAATATATTAAATTTTAGTTATATTTTTCTAAAAAATAAAAATTTATTTTTATTAGATATATACTAAATCTGGTAAATTTTATACCAATTTGAGACAATATTACTTTATCAGCCTGGATCCCGCGAGGTTGGTGGGCCGACATGCATCCACGTGTCGTGATCCTATTGGTCCGTATCCTCTATAAATAACCCCTCCCCTCTCCGATCGTCTCATCACTCAGCCCTAAACACTTTTTCTCTTTTTTTTTTTTTTTTTTTTTTTTTTTTTTTTCTTTTAGGCTCTTTGTGTTTCAGATCTCTATATATATATAACTGTCTCTCCCTCTGTAGATTCAGAAACCGTATACCTAACGAAACAGTGGCGAATTCGTTCGTAGCTTTTAGGGCACATACATTGCGGCGGTCTCTGATTCGCTTGGTGCAGGTCGGGACTTTCACGGCGCCGCCGCCGATCGACGGCCGGCTCAGTCGTTCTCGGCGTGTTTAGGTCCCGTCCTGTATCAATTGAATCGGAGGCCGCGGTAATTGCGATTTGGCTCCGTACGGGTAGCGGAATAGGTTTTCGTGTTTTGTGTTTGCTTGTCGATCTGATTTCTGCTGTTTGGTTCTGTCTAGGTTTGATTTTGTACGTGTTTGTTTGCTTAATTGTTGTGGATGTGCTTGGATCTCTGGATCTAAATGTGTGGATAGCTGGATATGGTGTTGATTATCTGATTCTCTGGATCTTTGCTTTTTAGGTGTATATTTTGAGTGTTTTCATTGGATCTGTAAGGTAAGCTGTCATAAATGTTATCAAACTAGGGGCTGATTTTGTGATTTATTGCATTTTGAAGTTAAAGGAAGGAAATTGGAGGTTATTCTAATGTTCTATTTAAGCTTTGGGTGCAATTACTGTATGTCAATTCTGTTCAAATAGATTAGATTCATTTTTGAATTCGTCATGTTGCATCTCTGTTGTATCTCATAAAGGTGCTTTCTTTGGAGCTTTAAACTTGAAATCGTAATCAAACTATTCCAAATAAAATGAGATTACATTTTGTCTATTGCATTTCCATCAATTTACATGAAAATATCACTTGGGGGTCGGTTTTACTGGGTCTTTTGTATGTGAGGCCTAGAAGACTGATCTTTATGCTTCTTTCTGTATTCAAGTTTGTGTGATTTGTGTGATAGAAGAGAATAAATTTATCTGATGCTTTGTGTGCCACTCTCCATCAATAATATTACCCAAAAATCTACAGAACAGAAACTTCCTGAACTTTATTTTTATGGTTCTGTCTCTGGCTTTGTCCATATATGAAAGCAATTATGATTTGATCTCTATGCTTCATCATGCTTTAATTGTGAACGTATAGATGTTGAAAGGAAGTTGTGTTATGAGTTGTGACTGTATTCTTTAGTAATTAAATTAAGACGATCTTAATGATTTGATTGGTTTCATGATGTGGATGTGGTACTGGCACTGGTGATTTACGAGGCGAATGGTAGACGCATGGTTGGGGAATATAATCCACTTTCCCCTTCCCCTTACTGGTTTATCTAGGTTATGGAATGAATGAGGATGTGATGCATACCCTACTCTTGTGTGATTTTTCTATGCAGGTTTGGCATGAGTCTTCTTTGCAAATTCCATGTGCATCGGGGTGTCTTTCCCCAGCTGGCTCAATCAACTGTCATGTCTGGAAGCTGGCCGGCCAAACTGCTGTTGGTTCAGCCAATGTTCCGGTGCAGCAGGCTCAATTGTCCACACCCCCAAATGTTCCTCTCTGTTTCTTTGATGCTGCAACTGGGAGTTCATCATTGCTCTAAATGGTCCGCAGTTCACTTATGACTGAAACTCTGGCGTGCAAAGAAGCCTTGATTGAAGGATTGCAGGGTTGTGTTTCTACAGCTACAAACTGACTGTGCCACCCTTTGATGGAGCAATCTTATTTCAACGGCTGAGCTCCTTTCTTATGTTGGCATTGCCTCTAATGTCTGCAAGTCTGTTATGAGTTCTTTTGTTGTTTGTTTTGTTCATTTTGTTTCTAGATTGTCGAATGTTTTAGCTCATACTTCAACCAAAGCTGCTTCGTTGTAGGATCACTTGTTATATTGGGATTCCATCCCTTTATCCTTCAAAAAAAAATATTATGAACTATCTCTACATTGTAATGACTAGTTATTTTAAATGCCTCAACCAGTTATTTAGCTTTTTATACAACTTTAATGTTGGTGTAACAAAATTACAACTTTTACTTAAAGAGCAACCTTGATGGGAATATTACTTGAGTACGACTTCTCCTCCAATAATACTTTGTACTTAATTAGATCATCAAGAAGAGTCATTTTCAGTCCTCCAATAATACTTTGTACTTAATTAGATCATCAAGAAGAGTCATTTTCAACCTTAACCGAGCATTGTCTTGAGCCACCCGACCCCGGGCTAAAACTGGGCTAATCAAAGATTGGCTAAAACTGGGCTAATCAAAGACTGCCTTGCCCCCATTGTTTGAGAACTGGCCTGGCCATTTTAGGACGGGGCGATAAAAAAAATTACACTTTTAAGAGTCATTTCCAACCTTGACCGACCATCGTCTCAAGCCACCCACCTCAGGCTAATCAAAGATTGCCTTGGCCCCCATTGTTTGAGAATTGGCCTCGGCTATTTTAGATTGGTTGCGACTATTCCTGAGCTCACCAACGTATTGCTGGGACCCTGGCATGTGTCTCCTTTCCCTCTACCCTATAAATACCCTGGCATGTGTCTCCTTTCCCTCTCCCCTATAAATTCCTTTCCCTCTCCCCTATAAATACCCTGGCATGTGTCTCCTTTCCCTCTCCCCTATAAATACCACATTTATAATAGACGTGAGGGACTTTTGGCATTCTTACCTACCTCATATATGCTCAGAATCCTCTGATTTCTATTAAGTTACTCGAACTTAAACCTTAACCCTAAAAGCATATCTAAAAAGGCCCCTCTTACGTAACTGAGACACTCTTAGAAATGGGTTAAATGACGCAAGGTACCATGTTTGGGCCGGTGTAGGAGTGACATCATGTAGTAGTAGTAGTGCAAGCTAGTTGGACTTTTGTTAGCATGATGATATTAATGCAATTTATTTAAATACCTCACCAAGCTACCTATATAGTCATGCATTATAGATAATAGATTTGTAGTATGTCTTCTCTTACAAATTTAATTACCTATATAGTTGTATGAAGTAACCATTTCCCAGAACATGCTGGACAAGGGGACTTTTATGTACCAATCAAAAAGGGAAAAACCATAGACCTTTAATTTTTCAATCATATCAAGACAAACTCCATCTTATTTTCATAAGTATATCCATGCTCTAGTTTAGATCTTTAGATATGATCTGTTTTGCTGATGATCTTTTCCTGGCATGATTTGCTGTATCTAACATAATTTGGTCATACATGTAAAACATGTTGTAGTAGTAGTCAACTGCAGTTGTTAAGCTTAGTTTGTTATTATCTTCTGTGCTTTTGCCGAGTTTTGGTGGCTACTGTCTACTTTAAGTGACAAGATAGGAACAAAAGAAGGTTCCAACATGAGTAGTCCAGCCTGGTTGATATGATTGTCCAAAAAGCTGCCAGGATTTGCTGCTTTTTTTTTTTTTTTTTTTTGGCAAATTATGACATATTGTATTTGTAGACTCTGCTACAAAAATAACTTTCAGATTTTTGTACTTATAGTTATTATATTACGTGTCAGCAATTATGAAAGTATTTGTACTTATAACTATTATATTACTCCGTATGTGTCAGCAATTATTAAGTTATTTGTTTACATGTACAGAAACTGTTAACTGTAGGAGCAAAATGTGTTAACTGAATGTACATACTTTTTGTATAGGGTTCACAATGCAATATGAATCCTGATCCATGGTATAACAATTGGCAAATTATTATGTGAACCATGGTTCACACAGTGCTGTGTAGATCATAAAAAATACATTTTTAATATATTAAAACTACATTATTTGTGTACTGAATATACATTATACAAAATAATGTATTATTAATACACAAATAATATACTTTCTTTGAATATAAGATACATCTTTAATATACTAAAAGTACATGATTTGATAGTATACAAAATAATTTACTTTATGTACACAAATAATATACTTTATTTATGGGTGTGGACATGGTCTACCTAATAGTGCTCTTTTTTTTTTTTTTT